>MCJB01010598.1:270230-309624 GCA_002018475.1 Nicotiana obtusifolia | reverse complement strand
GCGGCAGAACTACCGATGTTCAGCCCTTGAGTGAAGGCTTGTACTGCCCAGTCGTCAGTGACTGGTGGGAGATCCATTCGTTCCATTCGAAAACGAGAGACAAATTCCCTCAATGTTTCACTGTCGTGCTGTCTGACCTTGAATAAGTCAGATTTCCTTGTTTCAACCTTAATAGCCCCCGCATGGGCTTTTACAAAAGCATCTGCTAACATGGCAAAGGAGTCAATGGAATTTGGCGGTAGGTTGTGATACCAAGTCATTGCTCCTTTGGACAGAGTTTCTCCGAATTTCTTTAAGAGAACTGACTCAATTTCGTCGTCCTCGAGGTCATTCCCCTTTATGGCACAGGTGTAGGCTGTTACATGTTCATTTGGGTCTGAGGTTCCATTGTACTTAGGAATTTCTGGCATCCGAAATTTTTTAGGAATTGGTTTAGGGGCTGCACTGGAAGGGAATGGTTTTTGTATGAATTTTTTAGCATCTAAACCTTTCAACACCGGAGGTGCTCCCGGTATCTGGTCTACCCTTGAGTTGTAAGTTTCGATCCTCTTTTCACCAGACTCGACTCGCCTGGTTAATTCTTCTATCATTTTAGCGAGTCCAGAACTGAACCCCTCACCACTTTCATCTGGTGTGATTATGATCGGTTCATTCTGTCCGGTCATTACTCGAGGGGTAGTGCGCTCCGCTCGATCGGGGCTTCGGGTGCGACTTTGAAGTTGAGCTATAGCCACTTGTTGGGCTTGCAACATATCAAATATCACTTTAAGGCTGATTTCACCCTCTCCGCTTTGTTGAACTCTTGAACGGTTCTCCCCTCGGATACTATGTACTGAGCCTGTTGCTAGGGCGGCATCGATCGCTACATGGGAGTTAATATCGGCCGGGATTTCATGTCCAGCCGGGTTGTTATTTTCTACTTGTTCGTTAGCCTCGTTCCCGGGTGGGGGTATTTGAGCCATATTTATCAAGATTTCGTGAAAGACGGGGAAACTTTCACAGGAACTACTGCAGAATTATACCTTTGCTATTTGGAAGAAATTTACCAATATCCTTAGCCCCACGGTGGGTGCCAAACTGTTTACCCTAAAAATTGGATAACAATTAAATTTATAGCGGGTTTAAGGATCTGTAAATTCTTTCGCTACCAAATAAAGGTGAAATTCAAGGGCTTATAATTGGGATAAAAAACAGAGTAATCAAACTGGCACTCAATAAGAAGTTATAAGAAGAAGATAATAGAAAAGATGATGAAGAACATGTATATTTTTCTTGTCTGTCCCAAAGTGTGGCGAAAGGGAATGTCTTCCACCCTTATAAACCAATCTTCCCGCCTAGGGAAGCCTAGAAGTCTCTATATTTAATTCATATGGGTAAGTGCAAAGGTTACAATAAAAGCTATCAACGGATTACAAAGAAGGCCTCATTTATTATGAGATTTAATACACTTAATACTCCTAAAATAGCAATACGAGCATCATAAAGAGATGTAGACGAAGATCTGCCCGGAGGCAAGGCATAAGGGATAAGGATCGATCCTCGATCGTGTGATCTTTTCTGAACCGACATCGATCCTCGTGTTTGACTTCGTGATTTCAGCCCAAGCACTTTGACTTCGGTAGTCTCCGACCCGGCTTTACGACTGTTTAACCCGATACAATATCCCCTAGTTAAGAAAATAGAAAAAGCCAAAGCAGTAAGTGAATGAGATTTTCCAACGATCTCCTAAATTCCATTCTTATATCATTATTACTAAATTATTTATGTCAATCATTAAATATTATTATTATGGTCCCATCACTATTTTCCAATAATTCGATAATCATAATGTAATCTAAATTAGAAGTTAAAATACCAAATAATAACATAACCGATACAAAATCAGATTATATCATTCTTGCAAATTATAGATCATTATGTAAATTTTCGGAACCAATCATCACCTTTTACGTCCACATCACTACCCAAATAATTAGATAATCATTGTTTTCCCTAAATTGAAGATAGCACAAACGAATTGCACCAGATTAAGTATTCCAACTCCAATACAGTATATCCAATTCAACTACTAGCCAATCATTATCAAATTAGCGGCCTATAATCCTTTGTCTTTCACCATTATTAGTTAATCAAAATAAATATCAATCGAACAGCATAACTTAGTTAAGTATTACCTAAACTTGTGTTTCTCCTCGTGTTTCGTATGGACCAGTCGCCGTTTTCTTTCTTTTAGCTAAATAAATATTTTATTAATAGAAGCACAATACAAAAAGTGGAGGGGACATAAACCTTACCTTCAATAAAAGAGTAAATGTACACTTAGCCATCCTAGTGTGGTAATTAAATATACCTACAATGCGGTAAGGGATTAAACCTATGATGATGTTGTGCTTGTCTATTTTATAGTGATAGATAATCGCATATACAAAAACAAAATGAGGTTGTTCTAGGTCAGCAATAAAAAAAAGTACATATGTTCTTCCTTCTATTATGTGATTTAGGGAAGTGATCCCTTGTATGTGCATCTGAAATCTATCTGTGACTTCTAGAATTCTCCAGAGTGTGACAAAAAAGTGTGAGCAATCTTCAATTCTGCTTTGACCTTGTAAGTAAGGAATGCCAAGTTGAAGATGGCAATCTGAGTCCACCCTGTAGTTGGATGGCAGTGTTGTTTATGATGTTGAGTGTGCAGTGTTCTGGTTGCTATTGTAGGTTCTGGATTTAGGATGATGGCTTGTCTGCTGAGTCTGCTGCTATTGCTGTTGTTGGCCTTGGGGGAGGCCAATTTGAGGGTTGTTATTTGAGGTTGCCTTGTAGTTGGATGGCAGTGTTATTTGTATTGTTGAGTTTGCAGCAATCTGGTTGTTGATGTTGCATCTGGATGTGAGAGGGAATCCTGTGTGATAGTGTTGTTGCTATTGAATGTATGGTTGCATCTTGTGTCTTCTTTTAGGTTGTCTGATTGTCTTGCTACTTCTGTTGGGGGTGTTGTCTCCTTTTGATTTCTGCTGGTTCTTTTAAATACAGTCGTTGTTAATTTGCTCAGCCGTGGTTTTTCTTTTTCTTTTTCTTTTTCTTTCGTTTCTAGTAATTGGGACTTAAGTTTCAGCTATATACCCTATGCAATCTCACCTAACTAACTAGTAAATGGTAGGCCTGGCCCACTTTATATCTTTATAATAATTAATTGAACTCACATTCTTTTCATTCTCAATTTATAATGTGTAATTAACCCACTAACTACTTATTTAATACACTATTTTATATATTATAATAAGTTCTCTTTTACTAGCTCAGGCTCAATAACTATATAAAAAATTAATTCTTCAATCCTATAATTAATAAGTGTATCAAAATGTTTTGGATTATTACATTCTCCCCCACTAAAAAGAACATTCATCCTCGAATGTTAATCGAGCTATATACTAGAGAAGAGAGGTATGAATACTTCGTCATCATATTCACCTTATCTTTTCATATTTATACTATATATGCCTCTTGTAACTCATTTGGAAACTTATTAGCAACTACCACTATCCCAAGAGTCAAAATCTCTACTCTAGTGTTTTAACTCAGAGTTAGATATGTTGAACAATTTCTATTCATCTCATGTAAAACCTTCGTATAACGTACTTTCTCGCCCATGGCAATCGTGAATACCCTTCCATGTTGTTCTATGACCATAAATCCATCACCTGACAATTGTGCATCACATAGCACGATACCAATCAGTCCATGCACGTAATAAAATTAAAAATAGACATTGCCAACAATAGTAGGGGTACTGTGGTGTCCCTTCCCCAAACAAATATCACACCTTCTCTATATACTCTATCCACAAATATAGTCTCCTCCACTAGAATCGTCACCACATATGGCACGTTAAGAGACTCGACTCTCCGTTCTAAATTTAAAGCTCAAGACAAGGACACATATAAATACCATATGGAGAGTAATAATACATGTGACTACCACATAATGCCTCAGCGTCTTGTCTGGTCATTGCAAAGAATCTCGGTGGTCCACCTGCTTCTTCAACGCCTTCTGCACCTTGTGTATTATGTCCGCGGACACCTTGTTGAACAACTCTAGCTGGTTGAGTCTGAGTCTGCGTAACTATAGCAGTTCCTTATGGCTATATAGCAGCCTAACTATTACTAGAATTACCATTTGGACAATATATATCGATATGTCCTTTTTCACCACAAGTAAAACAAGCGCCAATAATACCAAAGCAACAACCATAGTGGTTTATATCACATGTATTACATCTAGGATACTGTCCGAATTGGAACGAACTATTATCCTTCCCATGCGTCTGTTGCTGATCTTGCCTCATCGAAAACGTACTCCGAGAAAACTGCACCACTGACTCTGATTGAGTAGGCTTGGACTGCCTCCGGTTAAAACCATTCTTGCCCTCAGATGGAGCTCCACTAAATCCGTCAGTTCTATGAGCCCTTTTACTTTCTCACTCGGCCATATCCCTCTCCTGATAGGACTCATAACGGAGAGCAGTGTTAACTACCTCTTCGTAGCAACCATCTCAAACATCGCTAAGCACCGAACCACAATAACGATGTTGAAGGCCATCCACAAATCTTCTCACCTTTTCATGCTCATCTGTAACCAGAAAGTGTGCATACGTGACTAACTCAGTAAACTTAGCCTCATACTCTGTAATAGTCATAATGCCCTCGCACAATTGCTCAAACTGACGTCTCATGTCATCTCATTTGCTCACTGGAATGAACCTATCCATAAACATAGCTGAAAACTCTGACCAAGAAATAGGTGGCAAACCTGCTCGTCTACCTCTCCGAATGGAATTCCACCATGACTCCTGCAGATCCTGAAAATAGAATAGTAGCAAACTCCACCCCACGAGTCTCCTTCAGCCTAATGTACTTAGTATTTTTTTTGCAACGGTCAGTGAACTTTTGGGGCTCAATAGAAGCCTGTGTAGCATGAAATGTTACAAGCCCAACAGGCGGCGATAGCCTAGTTACGAAATCGAAGCCCAATCTCGAACAGGGTTGAGCTCCGCCACTCCCGAAAAATTACCCACAAGGATAGATCGATAGGAAGGTCGAATTAATGTAAATCGGGGGAAAACCCCGGAATAATGAAGATGCTCGAAGAACTGACAAACGAATAGAATCAGGAAAGAAGAAGATCGAGGAAAATGACAAGAAGGTGGAAACCTACAACTCCACAGTAGATCAAATTCCAAGGGCAACCCCGGTGTTAGAAGGCCTAGATTCCAAGAAGTTCGCGCAAAAACCTTTTCCACCAAACGCGGCTCCGAAATCGATCCTAAGAAATTCCATATGCCCAAAATCCCTAAGTGTAACAGCACGACCGAACCGAACGTATACATGTGCTATCAAAGGGAAAAACCTGGAGGATGATGAGATCGAATCTGTTTTGTTGAAAAGATTTGGAGAGACCCCGTCAAAGGGAGCCATGACACAGTATCACAACTTACCTCCTAATTTTATTGACTCATTTGATCGAAAGCAGGAAAAAGTGATTGAAAGCAGGACAAAATAGCAATCACAGATACCATCTTCGGCAAATATGGAAAAACAAGTATATATCGAGGATGATGATTATGGGATTCCCAGATCTTTTATCACCCCCAATAATTTCGAGGTCACTAAATCGACTGTCGAGGAACTGGAACAAGTTACGCTTCGAGAAGACTTTCCCGAATGAAAGGTATACCTGGTCTTGGGGTTGGGCTTCAAGCTTAAGACAAAACTTATTCAATTTCCTACAACTAACAAAGACTGCTTCGCTCGGTCCACCTTGATATAACAGGTATCCCATCGGAGATAACCACTCACAAGCTGAGCCTGGATCCGAAGTTCCTTCCGGTCAAACAAAAAAGGAGGCCTCAGTCTGAAATCAAACATGCATTCATCAGGGATGAGGTAACTAAACTTCTAAGGATAGGGTCTATTCAAAGAGGTTAGATACCCAGATCGGTTGGCTAACGTAGTGGTAGTCCCTAAGAAAGGGAATAAATTAAAAATATGTGTAGATTATAAAGACTTGAATAAAGCATGTCCAAAAGACTCTTTTCCCTTACCCAACATCGACCGCATGATTGATGCTACTGCTAGTCACGAGACCCTTAATTTTCTCGACGCATACTCCGGCTACAACCAAATACGGATAGACCCAGGTAATAAGGAAAAAATTTCCTTCATCACTAAATATGGCACATACAGTTATAATGTAATGCTATTTGGGTTAAGAAATGCTGGAGCCACATACCAACGCCTTGTAAACCGAATGTTCGAGAAACAACTAGGGAAGACAATGGAGGTTTATATTGAAGACATATTAGTTAAGTCCCTGCGAGCAGAGGACCATTTAAGACATTTGCAGGAAACATTCAGTGTACTAAAGCAGTACAACATGAAGCTGAACCAAGAAAAGTGCGCGTTTGGAGTGGTTTCAGGTAAAATCCTCGGATTCATGGTGTCGAATCGGCAAATCGAGATCAACCCTCAAAAAATCAAGCTATCGAGGATATCACGATCGTAGATAATGTGAAAGCCGTGCAAACGTTGACCGGACGGATAGCCGCTCTAGGGCGATTTATTTCGAGGTTGTCTGATAGAAGCTACCAGTTCTTCGCTTTATTGAAAAAGAAGAACAACTTTTCATGGAACCCGGAATGCCAGTAGGCTTTGGAAGAACTCAAAAGGTATTTATCGAGCCCACCGTTACTTCATACACCGAAGGCGGATGAACAACCGTAACTTTACCTGGCAGTCTTAGAGATAGCGATAAGCGGAGTTCTAGTCCGGGAAGAACAAGGTACGCAATTTTCAATTTACGATGTCAGCAGAACCTTATGCGAAGCCGAGACTAGGTAGCCTCACCTAGAAAGACTGGCACTCGCTTTGTTAAGCGCTTCTAGGAAACTGAAACCATACTTCCAATGTCATCCCATATGCGTCGTAACAACTTACCCATTAAGAAATGTGATGCATAAGCCCGAGCTCTTGGGCCGATTGGCCAAATGGGCCATAGAAATAAGGGGGTACGACATTGAATATCGACCTCGGACCGCCATTAAATCCCAGGTGTTGGCAGACTTTGTGGCCGATTTCACACTAACCTATTACCCGAGGTAGAAAGAGAGTTTCTAGTTGACTCAAGAATGTCTTCGGGAATATGGACCCTCTTCACAGACGGTGCCTCGAACGCAAGGGGATCCGGACTTGGCATCTTATTGAAGCCACCAACAGGTAATATAATTAGACAATCTATTAAGACTGTGAAACTGACTAACAACGAGGCAGAATATGAAGCCATGATTGCAGGCCTAGAACTAGCCAGGAGCTTGGGAGTGGAGTGATCGAAGCCAAGTGCGACTCCCTTCTTGTGGTAAATCAAGTCAATGGAATGTTCGAGGTCAGAGAGTAACGGATGCATAGGTACTTAGACAAACTGCAAATGAAATTACATCGGTTCAAAGAGTGGACCTTACAACATATACCTCGGGATCAAAACAGCGAGGCCGACGCCCTCGCCAGCTTGGGGTCATCGGTAGAAGACGACGAGTTCGACTCGGGAAAAGTCATACATCTTATGAGGTCAGTAGTGGAAGAAGTCCGCGCTGAGATCAACTCGACGAGCCTACCTTGGGATTGGAGGAACAAATACGTAGAATATCTCAGCTCCGGTAAACTGCCCTCGGATCCAAAAGAGTCAAGGGCCCTGTGTATGAAGGCGGCCCAATTCAACTTGTCGGAAGACGGAACCTTGTTCAGAAGAACATTTGATGGCCCATTCGCGATATGTCTGGGACCGGGTGATACTGAGTACATTTTAAGGGAAATCCATGAAGGTACCTGCGGGAACCATTCAGGCGCCGAGTCATTGATTCGGAAAATAATTAGAGCTGGTTACTACTGGGGCGAAATGGAAAAAGACGCAAAGGAATTCGTTCGAAAGTGTGACGAATGCCAAAGGCACGCCCCGATGATCCATCAACCCGGGGAGATGCTCCACTCAGTCTTATCACCATGGCCGTTCATGAAGTGGGGGATGGACATCGTTGGTCCTCTTTTGTGCGTACCAGGTAAAGCTCAATTTATAGTAAATATGACTGACTATTTTTCTAAATGGGTGGAAGCTCAAGCATACGAGAAGGTTAGGAAAAAATAAGTCATCAATTTCATTTGGGATCATATCATATGTCGATTTGGAATGCCAGCCGAGATCGTATGCTAAAATGGGAAGCAATTCATAGGTAGTAGAGTGACCAAATTCCTCGATGATCACAAGATCAAAAGGATATTATCGACACCTTACCACCCTAGTGGGAATGGACAAGCCGAATCTACAACCAAAACCCTACTCCAGAACCTCAAAAAGAGGTTAACCGATGACAAAAGGAGATGGAAGGAAATATTATCTGAAGTCCTATGGGCATATCGTATGACCGTGAAATCCAGCACTAGAGCCACCCCATTCTCTCCGGTTTATGGCGCAGAAGCTTTGATACCGGTCGAGGTCGGGGAACTAAGTATTAGGTTCCAGTATGCAACAGAGGAATCGAACCACGAAGCCATGAATACGAACTTGGAACTGTTAGATGAGAGACGTGAAGCCGCCCTTGTTCGATTAGCTGCTCAAAAGCAAAGGATTGAGAGGTATTATGATAGAAGGACCGACCTTCGACACTTCAACATCGGGGACTTAGTACTAATAAAGGTCACGCTGAACACACGGAGTCCAAACGAGGGAAAGCTGGGACCAAACTGGGAAGGACCTTATTGTATCATTAAAATCACCGGAAAGGGATCCTACATGCTCGGAGCGATGGATGGTAAACAACTACCAAACAACTGGAATATAAGTCACTTGAAGCGATATTACTGCTAAGTTACGGCCCTATTCTTTATTTTTATTTGCATTACGAACTAACATTTGCAGGTATCGAACAACGGGCCTTATGGGATATTAGATCTGAAAGCACGCGTTGCACTCTTTTTTCCTTGGACCGGTTTTGTCCCAAAATAGTTTTTACGGCAAGGTTTTTAATGAGACAACAAGTAAATCATGCTAACTTAGATTCGAAGGCCGATAGCCAATCGGTGAAAACAATACTCAAGGCCTATTTTCAATCGACCCCGAATACGGGGAGGCCACTTTAGCATGGAAAGATATTTTAGGATTAAAGGGTCGAAGATCAATAAGATTCCATGTAATGGCCAAATGGTCAAATGAACCGTGCTCAAATAGATTGATCGAACCCTAACGCAAATTGTACACATACATTACTATTATGTACAAGAATAAAGAGAAGTCTCTTGTATAAAAACGTCCTGCTTCCGATCAAAATGATCCCAAGGGCCACCTTAACCTGAGTTCGAATAATCACTCTCTTACTGGGGGACTACCGTCCAAAAAACAAACTTACTCAAGGGGATATAAGACCTATTAGGCAACCCCCGAACTTTAAAGGCTAAGGCTATTTCGAGTTAACAGAACTCGAGTGGATATAAGACCTATTAGGCAAGCCCCGAACTTTAAAGGCTAAGGCCGTTTCGAGGTAATAGAACTCGAGGGCATATCGCTTATTTGGCTATGCCCGAATTAAAACGCTAAGGTCGTTTCAGGTTAATAGTACTCGAGGGCATATCGCTTATTTGGCTATGCCCGAATCAAAGAGGCTAAGGCCGTTCCGAGTTAGTAATATTTGAGAACATATAAATTGATTGACAATACCCCAACTAAAATGCTAAGGCATTTCGATCCTCATGAATACAAATGAAAAAGCAAAAAGAAAATTTGAAAGTCAAAGAAAGCAAGCCATATATATATATATATATATATATATATATATATTCTCTGTACAAAAATTGAGCAACCTCGAAATACTTGTACAGGAGCAACTAGATCTCAATCTTGCATCAACTTTAAGATCTCCGAGGTATTCTCATTCTTCAGATCCAACTGAATCCTCGGAATCATCTTTCTTTAGAAAGGCAAGTATTCAAGCCTCGGATTCAGCCGCCTTGGCATCCTCGATCTCCGTAGATAAATCAAAGTCTTGAGCATGGATTTCCTTAAGGGCCTGCCTGTAAGATTGCCACCTCATATGATCAATCATTTTCTCTAGTGACTACTAGGGGAACGTCCTCTATTGATTTCGAGAAAGATGGATTTTCTTTCTGAGGAACAGATTTGGATGTCGTAGCCATTATTCCTGAATAGAAGAAAAAGGAAGGTATTGATGAGAAGGAGTTATAATGATTTCTGAAAGCTTTTAGAAATCCAGAAAACAAAGAGTTTTTTCTGAGAGAAGGAAAATGAAGTTTCTTTAAAAGCAAAAAAGATGTTTAGAGGCTCCAATAAAATGGAAGGGGAAAGTATTTGTAGCTTCTCGAAAGACAGGGGTTCGCATCTCGAAGCAACAAAACATCCTTTTCTAATAAGACGTGTTCAATTTATGTGTCGCGTACATCATGAGTCTCTCGCCACGTTTCAGAGTGATAATCGAAAGACCGTATGGTAAGAATCTGTGGTTCATATCGTTTCTCGTCGTTACTCTCCGAAAAACGAGGGGACTATCTGTATACGGTCGAAGTCGGACCCAACTGTATGTGGTCGAAATCGGGCTCGACTATATATTGTTGAAATCGGGATCGACTATTGCACGACAGGTCGGGTTCAGAATGTGAAGGGTTGAAGATCGACTCCGAGTTTCATCGAAGCAGAACACGAGACCAGAATGTCAGATCTCGAGAACACCGAGACCATGGTCCGAAATCGATCCCGACCCAGAAAATGCTCGAGGAAAGATCACTAAAACTAAAGCTAGAATATCCGTAATGAGTCAAGTATCGCGGCAGGAATCTCGGCACAAATCAATGGAACCGCTTAATTAGCAAATGAGAAGCTTTTTTACCTTAAATAGAGTTGTACCAAATGTAGGATTCCCCTACTATATAAAGGGGGTTCTAATTATTTGTAAGGGAACTTTTCTAATCATCGATAAAGACAGCCATAGATTGTTCTCTTGAATCATTATTTATTATCTTGTTCCAATTTCTATTATAATCATTCCCTGCCCAAGAAGGTTTCAACCAACGATCAACAATGTTTAGCTTGGGTGGTTTGCATTCTTCTCATTTATTATTTAATTTTAATTTCAATTGTATTACTCGTCATTTGTATCAAATTAGGTCACGTATCCTTAAAACCACGTATAAATTCAATTGTTATCCGATTTTTAGGGTAAACAGTAGCTTTTCTCCAGAAGCTGAAGCTGAAGCAGTTTTGACTTTTCTTCCTACCAAAAATATCCTCTGCAAAATATTATACCAAAATAACGTTACTTAGTTTAAACTATTAAGTAATATAATATGACTTTTGGGATGAACTTCCATATTTATTGAATGAGTTTTTGATATATTTAAATTATCTTGAAACGATAAAGTACTTTTTATTTTTATTTTTATATTTTACTTATATAAAATAAAAAACTTAATTATTATCTTTAATAATAAATATTTATAATTATTTATCTACTTATATAATATTAACTATTAAGCAAATCTCTTCATGTCCTTATTTGTAATTTGACACATAAAAGAACTTTTTGAAAAGCTTGGCCAAACACAAATTATTGTTAAAATTGCTTTTTAAATTGATTAGCCAAACACAAGCTGCTTTTCTCCAAAAATTCTTTTTTGAAAAATGCATTTCTCAAAATAAGCTAATTTTTCCAGCTTGGCCAAACAGAGCTACAAAGTATTCCAACTCCAATACGTTATATCCAATTCAACTAGCAGCCAATCATTATCAAATTAGCGGCCTATATTCCTTTGTCTCTCACCATGATTAGTTAATCAAAATAAATATCAATCGAATAGCATAACTTAGATAAGTATTACCTGAACTTGTGTTTCCCCTCGTATTTGGTATGGGCGAGTCGCCGTTAATTTGCTCAGCCGTGCGTTTTTTTCTTTCTTTTTCTTCTTCTTCCGTTTCTAGTAATTGGGACTTAAGTTTCAGCTATATACCCTATGCAATCTCACCTAACTAACTAGTATACGGTGAGCCTAACCCACTTTATATCTTTATGATAATTAATTAAATTCACTTACTTTTAATTTTCAATTTATAATGTGTAATTAACCCACTAACCAATTATTTAGTACACTATTTTATATATTATAATAAATTCTTTTCTACTAGTTTAGGCCCAATAACTATATAAAAAAATTAATTATTCAATCCCACAATTAATAAGTATATCAAAATATTTTAGGCTATTACACTGAATCGACTCCCAAATCCCTAATTTTTATTTTCCAATACATAATTAAAAACCTCTAAATTTCTCTTTGAAATTTCGTAATCTAGGGTACTAATCCATGGAAAACAAGATATAATATCAAAATCAAGTAGAAATCACTTATCCTTTTTTCTTGTGTGAAAATACTATACAAAAATCACCCCTCTCCAAATCTAGGGTTCAAAATATGAGGTGATAGGTCTAAGTCTCGAAATTCCTTCGTAATAACCAGCTGCAGAATTCGCAAATGGGACCAGGGGTTCACAAATGCGAGCCTCGCAAATGTGAGGAATGACTCGCAAATGCGAACTCGCTCCCTCAGCATCAGTCCTTGCAAATGCGACAAGGAGAGTCAAAAATGCGACCATGTGTCACACATATGATATTCCTTTTGCAAATGCGGATGTCGCAATTGTGACAACAGCATCCCAAATATGAAGCTGGCCTTCTTGGTCAACCATCACAAAAGCGATCAACAGTCCACAAATGCAAATCTTCGCAATTACGAGCAGACCATCGCATTGCAAATCTGAAGCCTTCCCAAAACCAATTTGAAACTCAACTGAGACCCTCGGGCCCAGCACAAAACATCCACATAAGCATATAAACCACATACAAACTCTCTCGTAAGCTCAAAACATCAAAATAACATCCACAACCACAAATAAAGAACCAAAACACATAATGCAAGCCTTTATGTTCAAGAACTTCAAATATTTAAAACCAAGCGGCGGATTCATAAGACAAAGCTTTGCACACCAGTTCCAAGTGACAAAAAGGACCTCCTAAAAGTCTCAAAACAACAACCCGAACCCGATAACCTCAAAATCAACTGTCGGTCAAACTTATAAATTTTTCAAATCTCAAATTGCCAACTTTCAGCAAATAGAGTTGGGAGCCTCCAAATACAAATCCGGGCATACTCTGAAGTCCAAAATCACCATACTAACTCATTGGAACCATCAAAACATGAATCTGAGGTCGTTTTCATAAAGGTCAAACCTTGGTTAACTTTTATAACTTAAGCTTTGAAAAATGGAACTAAGTGTTCCAAGTTACTTTGAAACATTCCCGGAACCAAACAAATCAACCCCGCATGTCACAAAATAATAATCAAGAACACAAGAAGCATCAAAGGGGAAATCAAGGTCCAAATACACAAAACAACTTGTCGGGTCGTTACACCAAGTATGCTAATGTCTAGGTGTAGCAATAGGTCCCTCAGGTTCCTAAGTTGGTCCCTGTCACGACCCAAAATCCCAACCTGGTCGTGATGGCGCCTCTCGTGGGGACAAGGCAAGCCAAACCAATACCATTTGCGTTCAATCAATTTAATGACGCAATTTGAAACAAGAACATGTCAATAATAAAATGAGTCGGAGAATATATGTAAATATATAAAGTACCATCCCGACTACAGCCCTCAGATCGGGGTGTCACAAAGTCATGAGCCACTAGAGAAGGCCTAATGATAATATAACTATTACAATATTTTAAGTACAACTGTTTGAGGGAAGCAAAATCAACAAAAGAAAAGAGTTACGGAGCTGCGGACGCAAGCAGCTACCTCGTAATCTCTGAAGCTCCGGTCCAATGGTATTAATCAGTACCTCTTAGTAGGACCGCTAACGCCTGAATCTGCACACGAAGTGCAGGGAGTAAAGTGAGTACTTCCAACTTAGTGAGTAATAAAAGTAAATAAGAATTGAAGATAGGAAACATGCAAATCATTAAACAATCCATGACGAAGCAGTAATTCAAATTACATTCCACATCAATATGTGAAGTAAGCAGAATAATCACAACCCAAATATGCAATGCAATGCAATGCAATGCAATGCGATGCTATGCCATGCGATGCAATGCAATGCTAGTCATGATAGTCAATGCTAGTCATGACCTGTGGCGGACGTGCCACACGATCCTCTGGGTTCCCGCGCTCGGTGGGTGGTTCCGGCGCAATATATATATATACTAGTCATGCTAGTCAAGGCTAGTCATGACCTGTGGCGGCGTGCCACACGATCCATTCAATGCAATGCAATGCTAGTCACGCTAGTCAAGGCTAGCCATGACCTGTGGCGGCGTGCCACCCGATCCATTTAAAAATCATTTGGAAACAGCGTATGTGTTTCAAAACCAAGTTGATGAAATGTTTCATGCAACAACAATGGCGGTATGCCCAATAACACCCTTGTAGGGTCCACACAACTGGCGATATGCCCAACGTTGTAATACAACATGCAACAACAAACACCCTTGAAGGGTTAATATAATCGGCACGAAGCCTAACATGGCAATCAGCCCAATCACAATAATATCAATTGAGTTTTAGTCAAGAATTCAGTAAAAACTATCAACCGGGATGGACCAAGTCCCAATCCCCATACATAAACAACCCATGCTCATCACCGAGCATGTATCTCACCTCATCACAACACTGTGAGGTGCAATCCGGGGTTTCGAACCCTCAGGACGTCATTTACAAGTATTACTCACCTCGAATTCGGCTAAATCCTTAGCCCGCGACGCTCTTGCCCTTTGTATTGGCCTTCTCGTGCGTCGAATCTATTCAATTTCACAATCATTATGTCAAATTAAGCTATGGGGTCAACACCCAAGCAAAAATAATCAGAATTACTATGAAATTCCCAATTCGGCAAAAACCCGGGCCCCGGGCCCACTTCTCGAAATTCAGAAATTATTACTAAAACATGTTCCTTATCTCTTTACGAGTTCACCCATATAAGATTCGCCGTATTCCGACTTCGAATCGGCCTTAATCCCCAATTTTCATATTTTCTTGAAATTGAGAAGAACCCTAGGTTCTTCTCTTTCACAAATTTGTGAATTTAAGATGGGATTAAGCATAGAAATTACATTCTAAGAGGGATTTAGGGCATAGAATACTTACCCGACGTTTCTCTTGAGATTCCCTCTCTATTTGCCCCAATTCTTACTGAAATCTTCCGTTCAAAAACCCCCAAGTATGTTTAAGATGTTGTGCTCTTCTTTCCTTGCAAGATTTATCACGAAATCTATCTTACAAGTGTGTTTGGGGTTGATTTTCGGTGGTTCTTTGATGTTTGGAATTGTTTTGCTTCGTGGGTTTAGCGTATGGTATGTTCAGATGCCCCAAAATGGACCCTAGGTCCTATTTATATGAACTGAGAAAGCTGGGCAAAATGTACTGAAGAGGCATTTTTTCGCGACCCCTCAAGCCAATTTCGTGTCTTGCGAAATCACTTCGCGGATCGCATTTCCATCGCGAAATCAGCCAAAAAGGCTGCCCAGTTCACTGCCCGACTTCGCGACGCCCTTGAAGTATTTCGCGGTTCGCCGATTGGTTCGCGTTTCGCGAATTCGTCGCGAAATGGCCTGGCATTTTGCCCAGGCCTACTGTCCGTGTTCGCGACCCCTCTTCCCCATTTCGCGTCTCGCCGTTTCATTTCGCGGTGCGCGAACTGGCCGCGAAGCAGCCCCTCTTCTTCTGTTTCTCTTCGCGATGGCTGAGCCATTTTCGCGGCTCGCGAAACCCTTCGCGTATCGCGAAATGCGTCGCGAACATGGTCAGTCCACTGACCTCTCTTTCTCGCTTTACTATTTTAAGTCTAACTTTTCCGTACGGAGTCCGATTTGGGCGATTCTTTTTGCTACGGCTCCGTAATTTCAATACGGAGCTAATGCCTTAAGAAAAATTGAATTTGGAGCTCGTTTACTAATTTTAAGGTCGATCACACCAGAAAATATGAAGGCATCGCCTTCTATAGCGATAAACTAAGTCCCGTTGACTACTCAAAATTCATCCGAGACCCTCGGGACCTCATCCGAACATGCACACAGGTTCAATAACCTCATTCAAACTTTTTCCAATCATTGGAACGCTAAAACGAACATCGTTTTACAGGATTTGCGTTGAAAGCAATCCTATGAACTCTAAGGATCCTCAATTCGATCCTTCGATCCGAACTCGACCAAACGAAGTCCGAATGGTCTGAAAATTTGCACGCAAGTCCAAAATTACATAAGGAACCTACAGCAACTCTCGGAATTTCATTCCGACTTCCGAATCAAAATTCGACCTATTAATCGGAAGATCGAACTTTATCGATTCAAGCCTAGTCTTTCAGGGCCACAAGATATATTCCGAGTTCATTTCCACAACTTTAATTTCAATTATTATAATAAATGAAATAAATTGGGGGCGTAAAACAGGTCATTACATCAATAGATTAAGGTCATTGATAACTTTATACTCGATAGTATAGTATTATATACTTCTAAAATAAGATTCCTTCTCTAGCTCAGTCCGGGATGTAGAGATGGTCAGCAAAACTTAGCAAGATAATATCTCAGTAATCAAATGAAGTTTCATCAGTCGTCAATCAAAAAACATATCAGAAAAGAAATAGGCTGTTCCGAACTCTAACGAGATGTGGTACGCTTCGAGAAATGCATATTGAAGCCTTTGCTCTAATTCGAGGATTTCTGTTCTTAAGATAAGGTTGCAGCTTGGGTAACAATAAAACTGGAGAAACCCATGTTGTCATGGAAATTAGAGCCTTCTCGGCTGCCTTGCATACAAATGGTTTGTCTTGTGAAGATTTCAGCAAAAGTTGAACAAGCTAGGCACAAAGAGTGTCACTTTATAAGCACAACGATGAAAACAAATTGTGTGAGGAAACTACATTGCACGTGCAAGCACGAACAAGGTCGGTTGAAATCTAAGCTTACCAGAGGATCCTTTGAGTCAACAACACTGTCATAGTATGCTTTGAAAATGTCCGCTGAAGTCATGATAGCAGTCTTAGAAACAGCACCGCTTGGATTCTTCAAGGATTTCACAATAAGCAATATCACGTTTCCTCTGCTTATGTTAAGAAGAAAAAATTAGCATGACCTGGAAACAGAGAACACATAACGTAGATCTGCCAAACCATTGGTAATATCCTCATTTACGAAATGAGACTTACATCATTGAGTGCCTCACACACTAAAACCCAGTCCTTTGAGTCCAGCCCAATCAACAGTGTCTAAAGTATGGAAGGATATGTTAAAAATTATAATAGTATATTAAACTTGTTTCCATTAGTTCACGTTTATATTAAATATGTTTAGATTAGTTCATATTAGTTCATCAACTAAGTTAGTGTTTTGACGCATGTGAACTTCATTATGAGATGTATGAACTAGTGTAGACTAATGTGAATTTAGTTAAAGTGTTTACATGGAGATTAGGCTAGATACATGTAGGAAGAATCCTATAAATACCCATGTACTCTAGCCATTTGGTGTAAGTCAAGTTGAATGAAAAACATTATTTCTTCTCCACTTTTAAAGTGAATTGTGAGTGTTTGACTGTTTTGTTGTCTTGCTCTCCCAAATTATTTTCCAACATTTGATATCAGAGCCAGTATGGTTGAAGACAACAAACTTGGAGAAAAGATGACGAATTCTAACGGAACACCATTCCAAGTTCCTATGCTTACAAAAGAGAATTATGAAAATTGGTGTATTTGAATGAAGGCCTTGCTTGGTGCTTATGATGTTTGGGAACCGGTAGAGTCCGGTCTTGGTGCTTATGATGAAGCAGAAGATGCCGCTGCCACAAATAAGAAGGATCAAAAGGCACTCACTCTCATCCATCAAGGTTTGGATAACAAGATGTTCGAGAAGGTTGCAAATGCAACAACCTCCAAGGAAGCGTGGGATATTCTTCAAACTTCTTTTAAAGGTTTGGACAAAGTGAAAAAAGTTCGCCTCCAAACCTTAAGAGGAGAGTTTGAATCATTGCATATGAAGGACAATGAATATGTTGTGGATTATATTTCAAGAGTTTTGGCTATTGTCAATCAAATGAAAAGATATGGTGAAGAGTTGAAAGACGATAGGGTCGTTGCAAAAATACTACGATCCTTAATTTCAAATTTGATTTTATTGTTGTTGCCATTGAATCTTTGATGTACCGAAGTATTCTTTTTGCTACCTTTAAATGGGAGGTAGTAGAGTTTCCATAAATCGGCTCACAAATCCAACACCATAAAGAATATCCGGCCTTGTACATGTCAAGTACCTCAAGCTTCCAACAAAACTCTTGAAAAATGTGGGATTTACATTTTTTCCATCTCCATGCTTGGATATTTTAACTCAACATTCAACGATGGTGCTCACGGGATTGCAATTATCCATCGCGAACTTCTTGAGAATTTCCTTTGCATATTCTCCTTGAGAAATAAAAATCCCATCCTTCCTTTGTTGCACTTGAATGCCAAGATAGTAGGACATTAATCCAATGTCCGTCATCTCAAATTCTCTAGCCATTGCTTCCTTAAATTCTTCAAACATCTTAGGATTATTTCCTGAAAAAATCAAGTCATCTACATACAAGCAAACAAGTAGAATGTCACCATTTGTAGCAATTTTTACATAAAGTGCATGTTCATGTGGACATTTTAAAAAATCATTTGCTTGAAAATATTTATCAATTCTACTATTTCAAGCCCACGGAGCTTGCTTCAACCCATATAAAGCCTTTTTCAATTTCAAGACTTTATTTTCTTGTCCTTCAACCTTGATCAATGTAGACTTCTTCCTCCAATACGCCATTCAAAAAGGCTGACTTCACATCCATTTGATGGATTTTTCATTGATTTTGGCGGGCCAAGGCAATGATAAAGCGAATTGTTTCCAAATGAGCAACCGGTGCAAATACCTCTTCATAGTCAATACCGGCTTTTTGCTTGTATCCTTTAGCTACCAATCTTGCTTTGTACCTTTCTACTTCACCCTTGGAATTTTTCTTTAGCTTGTACACCCATTTGACTCCAATGGTGCTTTTGCCTTTTGGAAGTGTGACCAACTCCCATGTTTCATTCTTTTTTATTGTCTTGATTTCTTCATCCATGGCATCTCTCCATTTGGAATTTTGGAATGCATCCTCAAAGCTCATAGGCTCACTATCCACCAATAAACAAAAGTGAGTAAAATCATATAAATCATTTCTTACTTCTTTCGTGTTTTCATACAAGTCACGGAGACTTCTACTCTTGTGAGGTGCTTCACTTGAACTTGAACTTGATTCCTCCACTTCTTGATTTTGTGGCGGAGGTGTTGATAGTGGTGAGATAGGTTGCTCCACATCTTCTTCATCATCATCAAACAATGGACTAAAAGAGTAATCTTGCTCTTTAGTCTTCCAATCCCAAGCACTATCTTCATCAAACTCAACATCTCTACTCAAAGTAACCTTGCCATTTTTGGGGTTATACAATTTATAACCTTTATCATAACCAATAAAAACATACCTCTCACTTTTGTCATCGAGCTTGGTCCTCTTTTTATCATGTATATGTGCATATGCAATGCTTCCAAAAACTCGCAAGTGAGAAACTTTTGGCTTGAAACCACTCCATGCCTCTTGAGGTGTTTTTCCATGAACACGTTTTGTGTGGCAACGATTTAGTAAGTATACCGCACAAGCAACAGCTTCAGCCCAAAATTCCTTTGGCATATTTTTGCTCTTCAACATACTCCTCATCATGTTAAGAATGGTCCGGTTCTTTCTTTCCACGACGCCATTTTGTTGTGGTGATCTTGGCACGGTTAAAAAATGGCGAACTCCATTTTTCTCAAAAAAAACTTTGAATTCATTTGAAGTGAATTCTCCACCATTGTCCGACCGAAGTGACTTAATTTGATAGCCACTCTGTTTCTCCACCATCCTCTTGAATTTTTTTAAGGTTTCAAACACCTCTGCTTTTGCCTTCAAAAAATAAACCCAAGTTTTTGTAGAAAAATCATCAATGAAAAGTAAAAAATAATTACTTTTACCAAGTGAAGATGGCTTAATAGGTCCGCAAACATCCATGTGAATTAACTCCAAAGGGCATCTTGCTCTTGTCAAAGACTCTTTAGGAAAGCTTTTTCTAGCTTGCTTTCCAAAGTTACATCCTTCGCAAAGTTGGTTGGGATGATTAATGCTTGGCAATCCATTCACCATGCTTTCTTTATTCATCAACCTTAAGCTATCAAAATTCAAGTGACCAAATCTCATATGCCAAAGCCAAGAGGATTCCTTGGCACATGAAAGTAAATATCTTGGAACATCATTTTGAAGATTTAAAATGAACATTTTATTATTAGCCATAGGAACTTTAGCTAACAATCTTCTTTTTCATCTCTCATAAACAACTTTTTATCTTTCAAATGAATGTCATAATTTTTCTCCAAAAGTTGTCCCAAACTCAAAATGTTACTTTTCATCTCCGGCACATATAAAACATTAGAAGTTAATTGATGACTTCCATCTTTCAAGCGAATTAAAATCGTACCTTTTCCTTTGATTTTAACACGTGAAGAATCACCAAAAGTGATTGTGCCACAATTCAACTCTTTAAGTTTCACAAATAAATCCTTCTTTCCACAAATATGGCTACTTGCAACAGAATCAAGGTACCATTGGTGCTTCTCGGCACTTTCTTCTCCTTTGCATGCAAGAAGCAAGGTGGCATCTTCATCTTCATTTTTTCTCTCCACGAAATTATTTTTCTCTTCAAAGTTATCTTTACATTCCCAAGAAAAATGACCAAATTTATGACAAGTATAACATTCAATATTTGATTTGTCATACCTTTCTTGATTTTGCCTCCATCCTTTCCCTCTTCCACGACCTTTTCTCTCTACTTGAAGGTGGTTGACTACCGCCTCTTCCGCCTCTACCACGACCTCTTCCATTTCCACGGACTCTTTGTTGCGAGCCACGCCTTTCATCTTTCTCCTTGAAAGAAAGATTTTATTGTTGGAAGCTTGAGGTACTTGACATGTACAAGGCCGGATATTCTTTATGGTGTTGGACTTATGAGCCGTTTTATGGAAGCTCCTACTACCTCCCATTTAAAGGTAGCAAAAAGAATACTTCGGTACATCAAAGATACGCTTGATTATGGAATTCTTTATTCATCTTCTAAAGATTCTAAGTTTGTGGGATATTATGATAGTGACTGGGCTGGTGATATTGATGATCGTAAAAGTACTACTGGGTTTGTTTTCTTTCTTGGAAATTCTACATTTACATGGAATTCTAAGAAACAACCAATTGTTACTTTGTCAACTTGTGAGGCGGAGTATGTTGCAACTTGCTCATGTGTTTGTCATGCAATTTGGTTAAGAAGTTTGTTGGAGGAACTTCACCAACCACAAAAGGATGCCACAAAGATTTTTGTTGACAACAAGTCGGCTATCGAGTTAGCCAAAAATCTGGTATTTCATGAAAGGAGAAAGCATATAGATACGAGGTATCACTTTATTAGAGATTGCATATCTAATAAAGTTGTGGAGCTTGAGCATGTGAAGTTGCAAGATCAAATTGCGGATATTTTCACCAAGCCATTGAAGATTGAAGTTTTTCAAAAGCTAAGGATGGCGCTTGGAGTGATGAAACAAGTTTAAGGGGGGATGTTAAAAATTATAATAGTATATTAAACTTATTTCCATTAGTTCACGTTTATATTAAATATGTTTAGATTAGTTCATATTAGTTCATCAACTAAGTTAGTGTTTTGATGCATGTGAACTTCATTATGAGATGTATGAACTAGTGTAGACTAATGTGAATTTAGTTAAAGTGTTTACATGGAGATTAGGCTAGATACATGTAGGAGGAATCCTATAAATACCCATGTACTCTAGCCATTTGGTTTAAGTCAAGTTGAATAAAAAATATTATTTCTTCTCCACTTTTAAAGTGAGTTGTGAGTGTTTGACTGTTTTGTTGTCTTGCTCTCCCAAATTATTTTCCAACAGGATATATGCGAGATGTTGAGAAGAGGCTTATTCAACCGATACAAGAAATCAAACAGCAACAGAAGCAAGAAATGAAACCTCCCGACTTTATTACCTTCAGGCTAATATCTACATCTTCTACATCCTTCAAATTCTCAGATTTAATGTATTCTACTTCTGATTTCCTATCTCGGCCCCAGAATTCACCTTGCCATCCCCATTAGAGATAGGTTCTACTGGTAAGTGGATATTTCTCTTTCCTTTTCCTTTCCATCAATATTCTCAACCTGCTTCCTGGAAGCATTCCCATTACTGGAGATTTCAGCGAGATTGCCAACTTCAGGCAGTGTTTTCAGATCTTTAGGAGCTTCCTCTGACATCATGTACGAACTAAGCATTTGGCTAGAGGTGGAAGAATTTAAGCAAGAGTCAAGTCAATGATACACTTAACGAGGGCGTGAGTTTCAGCATAGATGAGGCATGCGGGTGAAATGATGCATTAAACAAATATCTAATTTTGATGGCATAGATTTTGGACTAATATTACAAGCATATAAATTATATCCTGATTCTTAGAGATCTAGATAAGACGTCCACAAGCTGGATTTCACTCAGGCCTCAAAGGAATGATGCTCCTAGAAGGGAAATACTTTATTTTTCTTTTTCCATAATTATAAGTTTGTTTGCTCTAATCCGAAGTTCAAATGGCATTGCCTTCAAACTGTGATCTCATACGCCTTTCTGTTGAAAAGCTAAAGTACAACCTTGGGTAAGATGTGAGACAAGAAACTACAGATTATTATACGGTTAAACTCTTAATAAATTATTGTAATTTCTATTTGAAATGAACCAGTGAGACTGGCTAACATCACTGAATAAATGAAACACGAAAGATCGGCCAGGTATGTATCAAAGGACATCTATCATATAGAGCAGTAATTTGGAGAAATGACGGAACAACATAAATGATGATATAATACGCGTTAACAAAGAATGCAACTTTTAATCTGATGAACTATAATGATTAAAGCATGGACAATATAAGTTCAGTTTCAATTGTTAGCATAATTGAGGCTCAATTTCTCATTTCAGTAAATATCTGGTTTTCTTTAACCAAAAAAAAAATACTAGTGTTTCTTAGGTGTAAACATTTGGTCCGAAGTAATTTAATCAGTGAATGAAGTACTGTAGAAGTAGATATCCAGTGTACAACATACAAAACCATGCCTTAATATGCTAACATTTGTGGAAAACATGTGTCAATAGCATGTAAGCATTTCAAAGGAGAAAATAAAGAAAAAGAAGAGACACAGAACGCCTCATCAAGAGCCAAACCCTAACTCAAGCCCAAATGATCCCCTAAACCAATAAAATCTTTAGCTTACTTTCTTCCCTCCAACTTTTAGCATCATTAGCAACTTGAATCACCATTAAAACAATAATTATCATATTAAAAGTCCAGTGTTCAAATTAATCATCGCTGACAAGTTGCTCGTGAAAATATATTTCAACGGCAGATATTGCTGAAAGGATCTAGCACCCAAAGATCAGAAGAATCAACAAGAATAAGCAAAATTTACTACAGAAAAATGCAGTAAGGGAAATGCAAACCGCGTTTTGAAATACAATTACAAAAAAATAAAATTTTAAAAAAGGAAAAATCATTACAGATCAGATTAAACCACTTCAAAGCACTGTCACTCCTCCTTTTTCTGGCGAGACTTTACTAAACCCTTTTGGATAAAAAGGCTTAATAAAACTCGCAAAGGGGTTTTCAATTTTGAACAGTGACAAAGAGAGGATTAATCAGGAAAGGGAAAATTTAGAGTCGCCACCTGACAATTGATTCCGGTGAGCCAAGTCACCAGTTTTAGAACTTGGACTCAAAGTCAAGTTCATATCAGAGATTTGGGTAAGGGGGTTCATTTGACTCGAGGAGAAGGTACTAGGCATTCCTCAGGTCCCGTGAAAGTCACGGTTGCGTACTCGATTTATTTGGCTTTTAATACATTTGGATTGAGATAAACAAAACACACAGAGGTCATTCCCACCTAATAAAGAAGGAAAACAGAACAAAAATGCTACGAGTTTCACTTTTGGTCTTCACATAAAAATACCTCGGGGCATTCCCGGGAATATCAAATACATTGTCTTTCGGGGCATTCCCCGGATAAATTTAACTAAGGAATGACCTCTTGCCTCAAAAATTAACAAAGCGTCCTAGTATTGCCTACCCAAGTGTGACCGGCCTAAGTATGCTACTAGCGAGCAATGTGATAAATAAGCAAATGAGATCTAAAATAAAGAAAAATAAAAATTCAGTTCATGGCCTTGTTCTTTTAACGTTCATTTCAAGTATTTAGCCAAACCCGGTTCAAAAGGGCACGAAAAACAGGAAAAGAGCAAAATCATCACTGCAAATGGGGATATGCTATCGCACATCCCTCATGCGAATCGCATTCTGCGCATAAAGGGTCGCAGATCAGAATAAAATCTTAGACAGTGTCTAATGTCAAAATGCGATCTAATTTGCGATCACAAATCATGTATGCGAATCGCAGATCGCACGTGGAGATCGCAAATCCAAACAGAGTCCTGGGCGAGATTCAAAGTCAATAATACGATCTCATCTGCGATAATCAAGCCAAAAATGCGGACTGCATATCAGCTATGCGGTCGCAGATTCAACAACAAACACAGATTGATTCTACGTTTCTGATAATTAAGTCCAAAACACGAACCGCTTATCAGTTATGCGGACGCAGATTCAACACCAAACGCAGATGATTTGATTGTTTGTTTCGATTTTTGCATTGTCAGATGATTATATTAAACATCAACCACTTTACATTATTCGCTAATGTGTAATTTGAGCATATCAATTCATGAAATTAGCAAACTTGAAATAAACATCCTCAGATTTATCGTATTTAAGTCATACCAAACCAAATAAGCAAGAATTAAGACATGAACCTGGACGAAAGTTTCTGCTGGTTTTGAAAGTTAATGCAGGCAACAGGGCTACAGACCACGATTGAAACTCGAACCGGCAGCTAAATCGAACTCAAGCACTTCTGAACGGAAGCGATTCTTGAAAGTCTTCTTATAAAGCCAAAACCGAAGGAGCAGAAGTATATATCCCTTTTTATTGGGTTTTCTGATGTTTTGAAGAAGAAGAAATATTGAAAATGGATTCGACCTCTCTTTTTGGTGTTTTTGTTTTCTGAGCTTCAAACTGAAATCAAAGTAATATGAAAACTCTCCCTCAAGTCGCTCATTTCAATTTCTCTCTGTTTCTATTTTCCTCCCCGATTTTTGATTCTGATATTTTTTAGCTCTGTCCAAACTCTCGTTTTCTTCACCTTCCCCCTTCTCTTCTTAAACCTACTATCCTTGTTCTCCAAGAAAAAAATAACCGCCTTCCTCTAGAAGAATCCCTCAAATCTGTTAGTAATTGAGTGCAGGATCGTGGGTGAGGAGAGTGTGTGTGTGGATTCGGATTAGAATTCTGTTATATGTCAGAATTTTGTTATCACGCGTGGCAAAATGAGAAGAAGGGATTGGGGCTCTGTTGAATTTGGGCTCCAAAGTTTACAAGATTTGGGCTAAAACAAACTGGAAAATCTGTTTTAAATGCCCAAAAATGCAGGGCTTTTGATTGAATTAGTAATATTAAAGATAAAAGCTTGGTACTAGTTTAGGTATTTTCCAATTTTGTACCTAAAATAAAATTAAATTAACAATAAGACGAATTCCTACAAAAATAGGCTCCGATAATTGTTCTAAAAGTACTCTGACTATTAGAGGTGATTCTGACGCATGGGTCAAAAATTACATGTCTACAGCTGCCCCTCTTTGACGGGAAACACGGAGTGTTTTCAGACAAAGAACAAGAAGACATGTTTTGACCCGACCTCTGCTTGGGGAAACCAAAACTAAAGGAAAGGGGATGCAACCGAGCCCTGGTATTTGAGCTGCCTACATATCCTTGGTTACAAAGGAATCAGGCCACGTGTAGTTCGTAAGTGAGAAGGGCAATGGAGTACCGAGGTGGAGAATCGATTGGAGTGCCGTCGACGTTCCGGTTCGCGGTCCCTTCCATTACATCAAAAATAAAGGAAAGATTACATCAGAAGCAAAAGAAAATACAAGATCCTATTTATTTCTTGTCTTGAATCTTCCTTGAATTTCTACTCGATCTTCACTATAGAATTGGAAAAGATGGACCCTGTTCTTCAGGAGGGCTCCTGATGTTTCTTATATTTGTGGATTTGAAGTGACTTTGAAACGTATTCCCTCGTTATCTAGGTGGGTGCCTGATTGCTGAGACTTGAACGTATTCCCTTGTAATCCAGGTGGGCGCCTGATTACTAAAAGCTTGAATGTATTCCCTCGTTATCCAGGTGGGCACCTGATTGCTAAACTTGAAATATTGGGCACCTGATTGCTAAACTTGAAATGTATTCCCTCGTTATCCAGGTGGGCGCCTGATTGCTAAACTTGAAATGTATTCCCTCATTATCCAGGTGGGCGCCTGATGTTACAATAAAGCAAACAAAACAAAAGAAACTTTTCTGCCCCAGTTTGGAATCTGGGCATATCTGTGGGGATTAATTGAATTATGTTACCTAAAAACTTCTAAGAATTTAAAAGCTAAATCCATTATCCAGGAGGATCCTGAAAATTCAAAACTAAATCCCATTATCCAGGATGGTCCTGAAAAATTTAAAGCTAAGTCCCATTATCCAGGAGGGTCCTGAGCAATTTTAAAACTAATTCCCATTATCCAGGAGGGTCCTGAGAAATTTAAAAGCTAATTCCCATTATACAGAAGGATCCTGAGAAAACTTAAAATTAAATCCCATTATCCAGGAGGGTCCTGAGAAAACTTAAAATTAAATCCCCTTATCCAGGAGGGTCCTGAGACATTTTAACTAAATTCCATTATCCAGGAGGGTCCTGATAATTTAAAAGCTAAATCCCATTATTCAGGAGGGTCCTGAAAATTTTAAAAACTAATTCTCATTATCTAGGAGGGTCCTGAGAAATAAATCCCATTATCCAGGAGGGTTCTGAAAAATTTTAAAACTAATTCCCATTATCCAGGAGGGTCCTGAGAAATAAATCTCATTATCCAGGAGGGTCCTGGAAAATTTAAAAACTAATTTCCATTATCCAGGAGGGTCCTGAGAGATTTAAAAACTAAATCCCATTATCCAGGAGGATCCTGAGAAATTTAAAAACTAAATCCCATTATCCAGGAGGGTCCTGAGAAAATTAAAAGCTACTTCCCATTATCCAGGAGGGTCCAAGGAAAATTAAAAGCTACTTCCCATTATCCAGGAGGGTCCTAAGAAAATTAAAAGCTACTTCTCATTATCCAGGAGGGTCCTGAGAAATTTTAAAACTAAGTCCCATTTCCAGGAGGGTCCTGAAAAATTTAAGAACTAAATCCCATTATCCAGGAGGGTCCTGAAGATTAAAAATCTAAATCCCATTATCTAGGAGGGTCCTGAAAATTTAAAAGCTAATTCCCATTATAAGGAGGGTCCTGAGAATTTAAGCGATCTTACCTGGATCATTCTCTCTTCTTGGAGGATTCCGAACAAAACTTCTTGCCCCTGAGCCATGCTTTCTTCATGGGAGGGCCTTGTGGATCAACAAATTTTATACCCCTGTTTCATACAGATAAAATCTTGTTAGTTTGAAAAATGAGGTGGTTAGTTTGTGGCGTCGTTGCTGGGGGGTCCGCTTCTGCCACTGCCATGCTTCATCCTGATCAGCTGCTTTGAGCGAGCAAAGAATTGTTTAACCTTTGATTGGGAGCGAATCGTACAATCTCTGAATGATCCGAATCTCTTACCCTTACATGTTGCACTGCATTTTTATTCCGGACGTCGCTGCGTCCTTGCATTCTCTCAAAACTCGAGAATCACCTTATTGCCTAAACTTCGGTTATCTGCGTACCACTCATTCCAAATCATGTTCTTTGTGATATGCTTGGCCGAGTTCCGCTTTGCGCAATTTAGAAGTTGGTAGTAAACTTTGAAATCCTTTCCTGCTTATTCAACATGGGCTAAAAAGAAACTCATGAAGGTAGACTCAAAGAGCAAAGTAAAAATGATTTTTGACATGAAGAACAAAGGAAAATTTGGAATAAGCTGATTATGTGCAGGAATTTTAGAGAATGAAGACTTATCTGAGGGAAGCAGCCGGCTCCAATGACCATGACATGCATTTCGGATTAATCCGCCTAATCCGTCCAACCAATCATATTCAGCTCAAGGCGTAAGCCCGTACCTCGAAGACCGACCTTTCACTGATCCCATTTCTCCGTAAAGTTGCGAGCCCACTTAACTTGTAATGTCCTGACAAGCTCCTCTTGTTGGTCTATCTTTCAACTCACCATCGCCTTATGGTGCCCGTGAGGGTTTTCACCAATAAGACTCTATCATTTTAAATTTTCTCTCATCTCACTATCGCCTTATGGTGCCCGTAAGGGTTTTCACCAATAAGACTCTCTCATTTTATATTCCTCTCATCTCACCATCGCCTTATGGTGCCCTTAAGGGTTTTCACCAATAAGACTCTCATTTTATATTCCTTTTACCTCATGAATGGAGTGTTTCCCCTGATGCCAATCATGTCTCTATCTCGCTTGATCCGGCATCCTCAAAGATTGATCGGAAGGTCTTTCTTTGGACCGTAATGTAGGCTTTCGGATAGGGTTAGAAAGAAAGGGCGGCATGAAGGCTCAAAATAATTCAAGATAAAAATAGGGATAAAATTACAACTTTTGGAATCAGATCTTTCGAATTCAAAAAACTTCTGCCCCAGTTTCTTTGGGGTCTGCGGGGATTTGTCATTTTTATTTTGATGAGACCGAATTGTAAGGCTGCCTACGTATCCTTGAAAGGAATCAGGTCAAACGTAGTTCAAAATCTTTTCCTTTCGTTTGTTTATTTCTTTCTTCTTCTTTTCCCTTTTCCTCTTCTTTTTCTCTTTTTCTTTCTCTTTTTTTTTCTTTCTTTTCTTCTTCTTCTTCTTCTTCTTCTTCTTCTTCTTCTTCTTTCTTCTTCTCTTTTTTTCTTTCTTTCTTTTCTTTTTTTTCTTTTCTTCTTCTTCTTCTTTTTCTTATTTCTGCTACTGATTCCAAAAGAGGGATATGAAAGAAAATAAATAAGGCTCAAAAGGGAAGCGAAGGATGAAAGTATTTGGGTAGCGGAATAAAATGCCTTCGTCATTTCAACATGCCAAGTACAAAATACAATTGAAGATGAGCAAAGAAATCATACGTAGTACCTCTTAACGACATCAGAATTGATGGCCATATCTGCACATTTGCCTTCCATGTCTGTTAAATGCAGAGCACCATTGGGCAACACTCTGGACACAACGAAGGGTCCCTACCAGTTTGGGGCGAATTTGCCTTTGGCTTCCGCCTAGTGGGGAAGAATACGTTTCAATACCATCTGGCCCACTTCAAATCTCCGAGGGCGCACCTTTTTGTTGTATGCTCATGCCATTCTTTTCTGATACAATTGACCATGACATACTGCAGCCAATTTTTTCTCATCAATCAGACTCAACTGCTCGAGCCGGGTTTGACCCACTCGTTATCATCGATTTCGGCTTCTGCAATGATCCAAAGAGATGGAATTTCAACTTTCGCAGGTATAACTGCCTCAGTTCCGTATACCAGCAGATAAAGAGTTGCACCCACTGAAGTGCGAACAATAGTGCAATAACCCAATAATGCAAAAGGCAACTTTTCATGCCACTGCTGAGAACTCTGAACCATCTTGCGAAGTATCTTCTTTATGTTCTTGTTAGCAACCTCAACAGCTCCATTTTCCTTGGGGCGATACAGAGTGGAGTTCCGATGCATAATCTTGAACTGTTTGCATACCTCTTTCATTAAATGACTGTTAAGATTAGCAGCATTGTCTGTGATAATCAACTTGGGAATTCCGAACCAACAAATGATGTTTGAATGAACAAAATTCACCACTGCCTTCTTGGTTACGGACTTGAAAGTTATAGCTTCGACCCACTTGGTAAAGTAATCAATGGCCACCAGAATAAACCTATGCCCGTTTGACGCTGCTAGCTCAATTAGCCCAATAACATCCATGCCCCAAGCAAAAAAGGGCCAAGGTGCAGACATTGTGTGTAACTCAGATGGGGGAGAATGAATCAAATCAGCGTGTACCTGACATTGATGACACTTGCAAACAAAGCTGATACTATCCCGTTCCATGGTGAGCCAATATTAACCTGCTCAAAGTATCTTCTCTGCTAATACATACCCATTCATATGTGGACCGCAAACTCCAGAATGAACTTCGGCCATGATAATTGAAGCTTCTTTAGCATCTACGCACCTCAGCAATCCTAGATCCGGAGTCCTTTTGTACAAGATTTCTCCATTCAAGAAAAATCCACTAGCCAGACGTTGAATGGTTCTCTTTTGGTCACTTGTAGCATATACCGGATATACCCCTGACCTGATGTATTCCTTGATATCATGGAACCAAGGTTCACCGTCAATTTCTTCTTCTACCACATTACAATAAGCATGTTGATCACGAACTTGGATATGTATGGGGTCGACATAAACCTTGTTTTGGATGATGTAACATTGACGTTAGGGTAGCTAAGGCATCAACAATCTCATTATGAATCCTGGGAATATGTCTAAATTCAACTGACCTGAAGCGTTGACAAAGATCATGCAAGTATTGTCGGTAAGGTATGAGCTTCAAATCTCGAGTTTCCCATTCTCCTTGAATCTGGTGGACCAAAATATCTGAGTCTCCCAGAACAAGTATCTCTTGGACTCCCATGTCTATAGCTAACCTCAAACCCAGGATGCATGCTTCGTACTCAGCCATGTTGTTGGTGCAATAAAATCGAAGCTGGGCTGTTACAAGGTAGTGTTGCCCTGTTTCAGAGATAAGTACTGCCCCTATTCCAACCCCTTTCATGTTAGCAGCTCCATCGAAGAAAAGTTTCCAACCTGGCTTTTCATGGTGGTCGACCTTGTCAACATACATGACCTCTTCATCAGGAAAATAAGTCTTCAATGGCTCGTATTCATCATCCATCGGATTCTCGGCTAAGTGGTCAGCTAAATCTTGGGCTTTCATTGCGGTCCGAGTTACATAGATGATATCAAATTCTGTAAGTAAAATCTGCCACTTTGCAAGTCTTCCCGTGGGCATAGACTTCTGAAAAATATACTTTAAAGGATCCATGCGAGAAATGAGGTAAGTGGTGTGAGACGACAGATAATGCTTCAACTTTGTGCCACCCAAGTCAAGGCGCAACATGTCCTCTCAAGCAGAGTGTACTTAACCTCATAAGGAGTGAACTTCTTGCTGAGATAATAGATTGCTTGCTCCTTCTTTCCCGTGATGTCATGTTGACCCAACACGCAACCAAAAGAATTGTCCAAGACTGTCAAATAAAGAATTAGAGGTCTTCCCGGCTCTGATGGGACCAGGAGCGGTGGATTCGACAGGTACCTCTTGATCTTATCAAATGCTTCTTGACACTCGTCAGTCCACCTGACTGCGACATTCTTCTTTAGCATCTTAAAGATGGGCTAATAGGTTGTCGTGAGTTGAGCAATAAACCTGTTGATATAATTTAACCTTCCAAGTAGGCTCATCACCTTTGTTTTGTTCTTCGGGGGTGGTAATTCTTGAATGGCTTTGATCTTTGATGGGTGTATATCAATACCGCGTCGACTGACCACAAATCCCAGCAGTTTTCCAGACGGGACACCAAATGCACATTTTGCTGGATTGAGCTTGAGATTGTACTTGCGGAGCCTTTGGAAAAACTTTCTGAGGTCCTTGACATGGTCAGACTGCTTCTTTGACTTTATAATCACATCATCTACATAAACCTCAATCTCTTTATGTATCATGTCATGAAACATTGTGTTCATTGCCCTCATGTAAGTTGCCCCAACATTTTTCAAACTAAATGGCATTACCCGATAACAATACGTTCCCCATGGCGTGATGAATGCTGTCTTTTCTGCATCTTCCTCGTCCATCAAGATCTGATGATATCCCGCGTAACAGTCCACAAAAGACCCAGTCTCATGCTTGGCACAATTATTGATTAGAATGTGCATGTTCGGCAATGGAAAATCATCCTTCGGGCTTGCTTTGTTGAGATCACGGTAATCAACACAGACCCTGGTCTTACCATCCTTCTTTGGTACTGGCACAACATTGGCTAACCAAATGGGATATCGAGTGACCCGAATAACCTTTGCAGTAAGCTGCTTTGTGATTTCTTCTTTGATCTTCACACTCATGTAGGTCTTGAACTTTCACAACTTTTGCTTGACGGGGGGACATGTTGGATCAGTTGGCAATTTATGGACTACCAGGTCAGTGCTCAAACCCGGCATCTCGTCATACGACCAGGCAAAGACATCTTTATACTCAAACAATATTTTGATTATTTCCTCCTTCACTTGTGGTTCTAGATGCACACTTATCTTGGTTTCCCTAACATCATCCTGGTCCCCTAGATTGATTGCTTCAGTCTCACTCAAATTAGGTTTCAGTTTTTCTTCAAATTGTTTTAGCTCTTTGCTGATTTGCTCAAATGCCGTTTCTTCATCATATTTTATTTCATCATCATATTCTACTTCTTGGATTGTTATTTCAGAATTAGATTGCTTTAAAACTCGGCTGAAAATTCCTCATGCATGTCATGCCACTACAACCAGCATAAAAGAACTGTACAAAAGAAACAAAATAAAACACTATTAAGAATAATGGAAAATGGGACATTGTATTTCATTGAAAATAAAAGGATAGAAAGGTTTGAGCGTCAAGATAAGCAAAACTTAAAAAGAAAGAACGATCCGGATTACAACCCTGGAACGACCTAGATAACAGAAAAGGAAATAAAGCAAACTACCAAAACTCCTTCCTGGTGGGGAGAGGAGTAACTTCCCAATTTCTAAGCTTCACGTTCGGGCCAACAAACTGCACATCTACTTTACTAGAGCTTTCACCAACCTCTACCATATTGACCTCTTTGAAAAGACTTCGGAACCCCTTGGTTATCTCTTCATCAATATTGACCACAAGTTCTGGGAGTGAGGAGGTTGGAGGTTTTTCGGCTCCTGGTTTGACAAAAGACTTGGAGATGTGTGGGACTGGCTTGGAGGGTGACCATACCTTCTGTTTTGGATTCTTAAACCTTTTCATGTCTTCCTTTGTGGGCATGAATCCCAAACCAAACGTACCATAATTCCCATTGGGGCATATTGGATGCACAATACCTCGCAGAGATGATCCCAGACCCTTGCCCGGCACAAAACTATTTTTTAACATTTCATTTGCAACCATGACAGATGCGGAGGATAACTTGGGACCCGAAGTGCATTTTCCTTCAGTGATCTTATCAACAGACACTGTTTCAAAAGTTTGAAAGACCCAAGGTCCCTTATCATCTTCAGCTTCAACAAACGGAACAATTGTGTCATTGCAAGCTGGAAAATCTTCCTCACCATGCACAACTATCTCTTGGCTGTCCCATTCAAACTTCACCATTTGATGCAGAGAGGACGGGACTGCCTTAGCAGCATGTATCCAAGGCCTTCACAACAGCAGATTGTAGGAGACAGCTATATCTAACACTTGGAATTCCATGGTGAACTCAACTGGCCCTATTGACAATTCAAGCATTATGTCTCAAACAGAATCTTTACCTCCTCCATCAAAGCCTTGAACGCACACACTGTTCAAGCGGATCCTTTCGGTACCGATCTTCAGTTTTTGCAGAGTAGACAAAGGACAAATATTCGCACTAGAGCCATTGTCAACCAAAACCCTCGAAACAACAGCATCTTCGCACTTCACTGTGAGATAAAGAGCTCGGTTGTGTTCTGTACCCTCGATAGGAAGTTCATCATCCGAGAAAGTGACCCTGTTTGCTTCGAAAATCTTGCCAGCTATCTTTTCCAAGTGGTTTACTGTGATCTTATCAGGAACATGCTCCTCATTTAAAATATTCATTAAGACCCTGCGATGTTCATCTGAGTGTATCAGCAAAGACAAAAGAGAAATCTGAGCTGGAGTTTTCCTCAACTGCTCTATAATGGAATAATCCTGTCCTTTCATCTTCTTCAAGAACTCCTCAGCCTCTTCCTCGGTAACCGATTTCTTTACTAGCATTTGACTATCTTTGAATGGCTTGGCTTTCTTTAGTTCTTCTGGGGCGAAACATCTCCCAGAACGAGTCAATCCTCCAGTCTCATTTACTTCTTCCTCCACTTCTTTTCCTTTGTATGTCACTATCACTTGCTTGTAATTCCATGGAACAGCCTTGGTATCAACCACCGGGAGTTGGGTTACTGGTTTAATGATGATAGGGGTAATAGGAGCCCCTTTCACAACTAGGACAGTCTTACTTGGAATCCCCGGCACTACCACTTTTGTGCTTTCTGGACTTGCCTCACTATCTTTTGGCATCCCTTTCACGACCAACACTGGTGATTTCAAATTGTGGGGGCTCGGCTTTTTTGTCGCCCCTTTAACTGTCACAGGCTTTGCTTTGGTGGAATCTGGATCTTTAACCAAATTGTTTTCACTGGCCCGAATCATCATGACGGACTTATAAGACTTCTTGGGTTCCCCGTCCTTGTAAACTACTTCAATCATATGTGTCTCTTCATGGGCAGGGAGAGGGTTTTGGTTGATGTTTGGAGTATCTAGGCTTTGGGCTATAATTTGGTTTGTATCAATGAGCTCTTGGGCCGCAGTTTCAGGTGCCAACACTTTTCTATGTCATGGCCTGGTGAATCAGAACAATAGGCACATCTTAGGGAATAATCAAGGTTCTTTAGAGGATTGTTTGGTATCTTTGATTCAATTGGCCTCAGAACGTCCAACTGCCTTAGACTTTGGAATAGACTGGCATAGGATTCTCCAAGCGGGGTAAAGGTTTGTTTCCGTTGTTGCCTCTCTCTCCTATACTCTGGTCTTGTCGAAAAGGTGGACTATTGGGGTTTTGATAAGGTTGTGGAAATGAATAGGCATTTTGTGGATAGGTATTATGTGGGACAGGGGCACGCCATTGTGGGTAAGGAGGGGGTTGAGCATATGACTGTGTATGGTGAACAAAATATTGGGGTGGTCTAACTAAGTCTTGGGGGTTTTGCGGGGAAAAGCAATATTGAGGTGTATTATATGGAGCTTGGGTGTAGGTTTGAGGTCGGGGTCGAGGATGGGTGTATTAGTGAGGTGAACCTCTCTGACCCTGCCATGATCCGAAGACAAACATAGTGACATCTTCCTTCTTCTTCTTGCCTAGTAAACTTCCGGTACCACTCTGGATTGCCTGAGTGGTTGCTTTTATAGCAGAATAACTCATGATCTTACTGGACTTGAGCCCCTTTTCCACCATTTCTCCCATCTTTACCACATCATTGAAAGACTTACCAATGGCTGAGATCAAGTGGCCATAGTAAGTGGGTTCCAGGGCTTGAATGAAGTATTTAACCATTTTGTTTTCTTTCATCGGAGGGTTGACTCGTGCAGCTTGCTCCCTCCATCGAAACCCATATTCTCTAAAGCTTTCACTGGGTTTCTTTTCCATCTTGGTCAGAGACAGGCGGCCCGGAATAATGTATATATTGTATTGGCAATGTCGGGTGAAGGTCTGAGCCATATCGTCCCAAGTGTACCACCTGTTAATGTCCTGACGGGTATACCATTCTAAAGCTGCCCCACTCAAACTTTGGCTGAAGTAGGCCACTAGAAATTCGTCCTTTCCTCCGGCACCTCTCATTTTACTTCAATAACCCTTAGATGAGCAACAGGATCTCCATGTCCGCTATACAAGTCGAACTTGGGCATCTTGAACCCGACTAGCAGTTGGACATCGGGAAACAAACATAAATCTTTATAGGCGACACTCACCTGGTTTCCCAACACTTGCATATTTCTCAATAATTGCTCGAGACTTTGTAACTTCCTACACATATCTTCCTGCTCTGTGTTCTTGGGCGGTTTGTCAGTCTCAACATGAGGCTCAAACTGGTGGGTGTAGGAGTAAGGGTCTGGGACTTTGAAAGTGGGCTCCCGTGCATGGTAATGGGCATCTGGGGCGGGAAATGCGGGCTCACTAGAGGATCGATGAAGGGTAGTTTGTGGTGGGGGTACAAAAATAGGAGCAGATGTTGAAACAGGGTACGAGGTTGTTTTGACTGGTGGAGCATGAAAAGTTTGGGCAGAAGTGCCGGGGTAATTGTGGTAAGGGGTGAAACCGGGTGCGTGTTGTGGTGAAAGATCAATGATATTGCCCATCTCTGATTGAGAAAGCGGTGGAATGGAAGCAGGGTTTTCTGTGTAGTTGGCAGGGAACGAGGGTGGAGGGTGTCCCTTAATCCATGCCTGATACATTTCTGCCATCTGATGTTTCAACCTCCGGACCTCCTTTTGCAATTCCGATTCCGACTCAACAACCTCTCTAGGAGGATCTACAACTGCAGTATCTATTTCCTTGCTAACCATGATTGTTTGACGCTTTGATCGGGTATTGTATGGATGACTTGCCAGGATGCCAACAAACTAACCACCTTCCTGGAAATAGTTAGAGAATAACAGAGGACAACAATACAAAACCACCATGTTAGCGTTAGGGCATTTATCAGATAATAATATCACATTATGTGCAATGCACCTAGCAACAAATAGCTGTTCTAAAATGGCTCTGAGGGTTGCAAGGTCATATAGCATCATCCCGATTTGATTATTTCAATCTTGTCTTCTCTTTTTTTTCCCGACACTTTTACCATTTCGCTCTCTTTTGATGTAAAATAACTTGATAAAACCCAAAGTAAGTTGCCTGTGTATCAAGTTCTTCATGAATCATACCACACGTGTTTCTGAAAAAGTGATGGAAAAATAAGATTCGGGATTTTCATTTAAAGTTTTGATGATGGAAGACCCGACACGCTTGATTACACTTTGACTAACTTTGACACTATCTAAAGGACTCAATATTCCTAGACGAGACATGAAAGTAAAAGACAACATGAGACAATCTTAAAACATTTAAACAGAATGGATCCGCAAACTGCTCTTGAATGCAACCGTCCTGGTTGGGATGGTCCAGGGCTATCCGTCGTGCTCAAACTTTGTAACATGCTCCGTAGAGAAACACCGATGCTAGGCATAAATACCCTGGCGTGCGTCCCCGCCTCCTGAAGACCAAACCTAAGCAAATACTGGCCCTGCTGCTCCACATTTGCAGCCAATTCCGCTAACTGAGACTTTATCAACTCAAGCTTATCCCCGGATCTTGGTCCGGTGCCTCCCCAAAATCATCTGTCTGAGCTGCCCGCCCCCCTAAGCTGTGCTGGCAATGGAGTACTGATCCCTGGTGGGGCGGACTGTAACCAAATCAGGTACTTTTGAGTCACTCGGGCCTGCCAATATCCTTTACTAATGTTTCTTTCTTCATCTTCTTTGCATTATTCCAGTATTGCACGAACTTGATTTTGTCAACTGCCTTTTTGCTAAAATTTATGATGTACCTCCGAAGGTTCAAAGTTGGAGGCTCCTCTTGTTGCCTGCCTAACTGTCGCATTAACCTGACTGGCGTGTATGGCCTGACGCACTTGAGTGCTATCGGCATCAGGAAAGGCTGCATGAGGCATCCTACTAAGATATCATCTAAAGGTAGCCAAAGGTAGGCCCACAAAACATTCTCGTTTGTCCTTGAACCAAGGAATTCAATCCAAGCTGTGACACCTATTGGGTATGTGAACTTAGGAGACTTCATCCTACGCTCGATGCATATCACCCGATCCCTCAAGGCACAGTCGATGGAACAAAGCAAGGAAGCTGTGTGCAAATGTTCCATCATCCATAATTGTAGCAAAAGGTTACTTCCCTCAAAATACCTGACACCTCCCTTAACCTCACTCAGGGCTCGGTACAACTCCGTTAAGATCATTGGCACAACGGTAACGATTTTGTGTTGCTTCTCATGAAATAGCGCCATTACTACCGACTGTAGACGGGTACCAATGTTCCTCTCCTCTAATGGAAAGACCAGTAATCCTAATAAAGCAAGGCTGAAAGCTTCGAGGCAACGTCTTTGCCATTTTGCTTTGTTTGTGCAGAACTCATCCTAAAAGACATCAAAACTATCCTGTGGTCCAAATCTAGCAAACAAATAATTCAAGGATATCCAAGACTGCTCCAGGCACTTTAAATGCTTGTTATCTTTTAGGCCCAGGTCGTTGAGAAATCTGGTCCTAGAGTGGTCCCGAGGAAGTATCATATTCTTACCTATATAACTTAAGCGGGTGAGACCAGATATTTCCGCCAGAGTAGGAATCATCTCACACTCCCCAAATTTGAAAGTTAAGTTTTGCGGGTCCCAATAAGTCAGCATTGCCTCCACTAAGTCTGGGCGGGGTGTGATATCAAGAAGGGAAGTTAGGGTACCTAGTTTATGCATCAACTCATGTTGCTCTAGCGATGAAAACATATTCCACCACTTGATCAATTTCTTAGGAATCTTTACCACCATCAGCACTTTGGATCGAATAAGCGGATCCATACCTGAATGAAGGGAACATAGTTAATGACACCGCGACATTTCCTGGTGGACAAATGCAAGACACAATTTTGGCTATATTTGCAGATTGGCCTAAGTGGCTGAAAGTGACTATTAGTGCAAACTTGACAAAGTTGACCCCTAAGCATGAGAGATACTTCATTTAAAGCTTACATGACTCTAATATCCTGACAATCATGGTCTTAAAGAATTATTTTGCAGAAATGGACTATTTTGCAACAATGGCTGACATGGCCAAATGTGGCTAGGGTCGCAAACCCGATATGGACGGACCTTAGAGTGATATGACACTGTGATTGACCTGTTTTTCAAAAATAACCCTATTTTGCAAGAACGGCTGATGTGGCCAAAAGTGGCTAAACATGCAAGATTTGGCTACGATCCCGGAAGCCAAGAACCTAAGACTTACTAGGAAGACCGGACCCTATGTGGGTTACTACTTATCCCGCCCCGGAAGACGAGAATCAGGTTTGCGTAGTTCGGAGAGATGCAACTAAAAAAAACTATATTTTTACCTCTTGCAAAATGATGAAAAATGTAAAACTCTTGGAACTTTTCTTGAATTCTTGGAAAATGATGAAAAATGTAAAATATTCTTCTTCTTTTTTTTGATTTTTCTTTTTTTTCTTTTTTTTTCCTTTTTTTTTCGGAAAAGATTGT
>MCJB01010598.1:246760-265127 GCA_002018475.1 Nicotiana obtusifolia | reverse complement strand
CCCCCCCCCCCCCCCACCTGCATCCAACATGACCTATCTTATTTGCTCAAGTCTTAATTCCAACTTGAATTTTACTTTACGCTAAACGGGATTAATATTTTGAAAAACACGCCATATCACGTAGAATATCTTACTTTTTTCAAGGTAATACATTGACCATCCATATTATACTAAATTATTATTTAAACATAACAAAAGTAGTACAAAAAATAACAAATATACAAATCATTGAAACAATGCATGATGGAAACCGTTAGCTAAATAGAAACGATTTATATAGTAATAAGCTGCTCAATCTAGCTATTTCATACATAAATAGATTACAGTAACGATATATAGCATATAGTATTAATAGATAAACATAATGTATATGATAAACATGTAATTTAATTTATTTTAAATTATTATTGTACTTAAAGATAATATTTTATCTTTTAGATGTACATTATATATATCGTTATACTTGACATAATATTTCATGATATTAGTTGCTTAGGTCTCTCAATAGTTCAATGCTTCTTTTTGTCCCTCAAATTCATCCATCTTCTTCCTCCACCCAATCAAATTCTTCAAGTGCTTCCGTCGCTGATCCTTTAACTCAATTATGGCTGCTTCTTTAACTCAGATCCACTCTTCTTCTTTTGCTATCTCTTTCTCAAATATACTAAATCTTGTTATATGGTCCTTGATTTTACAAACTATATATTGCGAAGAAAACTCTTTTTGCCCGTCCCTTCAAATGTCACCTCAAGAAAACGGACCTGGTTTTTATAAACTTAGTTTCTGAATTTCTCAAATTTTGCTATGATTTTGATTAATGAAATTTTTGTGCAGGACCTCCGACCTCACATGCGGCACCTATTATGGACAATTTTTACCTAAGTTGGAAAGAAAAGTGTATCCAAGTTTAACTAGTATAAAACAAACATATTTTATATTATATCCCATATATTTCATTTTAATGAACCAAATAACATCTACCAATAAAAGTATATATCCACTAAATAATCTCAATATTATTTATTCCTCGTATTATAATACTAGTATAACTTGTTCACAAACCTAATGATCCCTTACGCCAGGGGCGGCCCGACCATTTTCGTGGCCTAAAGCCAACCTTTATGAGGGGCCTTAACTTTTTTATTAAAAAAAATATTTTATTTTTATTTGAAATCTATTTTTCTAACTTTTTTTAGATGAAAAGTTATTATTAATTTTTTATAATCAATTTCTCCTAATAAGTCTTTCTTAATTGACAATATAACTAATTCATTTAATATCTTTGAGACATTGTTGATCTTAGGTAAAGTTTTATCAATTTTAATTTTGAAATACTTTTTTCCGCTGAAGCAACAGTAATAGGAGTTATTAACATTATTCTATAAGTAATATAGGCATTTGGAAAATAATCAAATCTTTTTATTTGATTGAGCATATCAATTAAATTGTTATCTTCTAATTGTACTATTTTCCTTAATATTTTTAATTCAGAAAATAAATCTAAACTATCAATATCGGGTTGATAATTATGATTTAAGGAGCATTCAAGATGAAGGCAATATTCCATCCTCTAGTGATCTTAGTTTTTGCCGCTAAATACAAAACCAAAAATATTTTCATATGCCTCTAATTGTTCAAATCTATTTTAAAGTGAAAAAATAACCTTGTCTACTACTCTCTCCAGTCCATAATAAGTGACTTTTTCGCTTTTATTTTGGTCCAAAATAAATATTCTTTTATATAATCGAGAAGGAATAACTTTATTTTTCCAAAATTTGCCCTTATTACATATCGCAATATGTCAAGTTAACAACATATAAATTTTAATTAACGATAATTCAGTCAAAATACATTTTTGTTCGAGGAGTCAGTATTTTCTTACGGAGCACAACAAAGGTTAAAAAGTCATTTATTATGGACCAAAGAGAGTATATATAAAAAGTAATCAACTCTAAAGGACTATGAGATTTTGAGATTTCACTATTAACATTTTCCTCAAATTGTTTCTTCCTATATATATTACATATTTCTTTTGAAATTTGGATTCGATATTAATTTCAAATGCATTTCCTTGGCAGAAATGAAAGCAGTTGCAAATCCTTCATCTGTTTATTTGTTAAATAAAGAAATCAAACTTTTTCACTTTATATAACTTTTTTTATAATTTAAATATAACTTATTAGGTGTAAAAAAAAAAAGAAAGGGCCACCACAAGTGTGGGGCTTATGGACGAGCCGGCCTGAAGGCTTATGTGATAATTTAAGACTTTTCAAGACAGATTAACTAACCCCTAATGGTCTATTATACAGGTCGTCATACTTTTTTATTCCTGAATGATTAACCTGCAATAACAAATAACAAGTAAAAATCTGATGAAGTGAATATTTTTGTACAGCGATAGTTTAAGTCTTGAGTGGGCAGTCTCATTGTCACCATCAATATGCTTCAGATCTCACCTCTCTTGGTGGAGTGGTAAATCATTATTTTTGTTTTGAGTGTGGGTTTAGCTTAGGGAATATATGGCTCAGCAGCAGCGTTGCAAAAGAGGCTGTTTCTCCGAAATATGCAAGCGGAAGATTATATTTTTAAGACTTTTTAAAAGAGAAAAAATTTAAGTAGTGGCCTAAAGAAAGGTCATACGGTTTTTAGTAACGTTACTTCATCTCAAATTTGTCCACTCAGCTTTTTATTTCTTTAAAGGTATTGCTATCAATTGGTAAGTTATGCTACTACTTATTTAAAAAAACAAGCGGAACTAGCTAGGAAGTCGTTTGCAGTTTCATGCAAATTGAGAGGTGCAAATTAAATACATTAACATACATTGATTAAACTGGTACACTAATATTGAATCTTCCGTCACCACAAGACATATTTATTATCAATAATAATAATAATAGTAAAAAGAAATACATTATTAAATCAGATTTGTACGTTTAGATAAAGTATTAAATGTGTTCGATCTGTTTTTACTGTTGTTTTATTTCTATCTTTAATTTGTCTATATAATGAATCATCAATATGAATGTCCATCACTAGAATGTCTTAGGAATCCAAACACCAGCAGTAATAATCAGATCGTGAGATTTCCAGCATTGTTTCAGGCGTCATCCTCTCAAGCTCGCTTTGCTTCCACGACGCAAAATTATTTCGATTAATTGGGTCTGTGGCAAGTGGATAGTCCTCCCTTTTGTGGGCTTGTGATTTCATTCTCATATAGAGCTTCACAGTAGCAACACAATCATCGTAGGGATCTTGGACTCCTGTCTGAATGTCATACCTACAGATACATTAGGATTTTATATGGGTAGAATAACAAATTAATTAAACAAAAAGTGTTACTAATATTAGTAGGTGACAAGAGAAGCATTAAGATTTGCTTACTTACCCCAGGTAAGTTTTGGTCAAGTGCTTGAGTGAGTTGCTGAGCTTGCTTGTTTTCATCAATGGAGGGTATTTTGCGGTATCCCTTCACACATAAATGGTTGAAGAAATGTCAATCTCTATTGTAATATAACTAGGAGGGCTTTTGCATAATATGATTGGATTTCAGTTATATTCATTTTGTGTAAAAAATCTTTTTATCGTTAGTGTAATATATCTAACTTGTCAAGAAGATTGTATACTTACTATTATTCTAGATTACTAATCAATTGTTTAATAAAGTTACACGATTGTCTTTTTAGTTACTTGATTATGTAAATACATTTTATACCTTCAGTGCATAAAATTTAAACTCGATATACTACATACATTAAAGTAACTAACCTGATCAATATCGCCGGGTACTCCATGTCTGAACATTTAAGATCATGATCTAAACCATGACCAACAAGAATCCTAGCCCTTCCACTTCTAGAACGAATCTGCCACACAGGTTCCCCATTACAAAGATAATCTTGAATCTTTCTTGATACTTGCTTCAATGGCATTGCATCCCTCAAATGTTCTGGTCTTATGCCCGTTGTTTCATACCTAAACATACATTCAATATTCGTCTAGATTAATTTCCAGATGAGACTATAGATTGGAATTCGATCACCAAATTAACTTTAGTATATAATTACCTGTAGTTAGTGACGGGAAGGTTTGGTGCGACGTAGGAGTGAAAGAGGATATTTTCATGCTCATCAATGAGGCAAACTCTTGCACAAAGATCCAAAGAGCCATCAATGCCACCACCTACCATTTTCCAGGCAAGAGAAACTACTCTTCCTCGGCTATTGTCAATCCTTAGGTTATCTTGAATTCCCAACTTAGTCATGCGATAGAGCACACCCTGAAAATGAACCAACAACCATATGGATTAGTTAAAACGGGTTGAACTAATATATGAGTTGGGTCATAACCGCTTAATGTTTAGTTTGAGACAATATGAATTTGCACTAAAAAATGAGTCATAACTTAATCGTCCCAACTCAAAACTATTTTTATTTGTTTGTTTGTTCTTAAACAATTTTTTTCAATTACCAACCAAATAAATAATTTTTTAATTTTATTTTATTTATCATGACTATATCATACAGACAATTATTTTTTTAAGATGTTTTTATAAGTTTTTTTTATGGGTCAATGATCGAAACTACTTTTCGATGAACTTACTTTGTATTGTGCCCAAAATAACTCGCCTATCAATCTATATACGCCTATTGAAGGGACTATAATTTTATGGACGAAATTTGAGAATAGTAAGCGAAGGAAGAAATGATTTGTATATTTGGAAACAATAGTTGTCGAGTTTGAAAAGGCATACATTATTTGAGCGAGAGAGTTGACATGACTCCCTGTGAACCCTGAGTGCATTTCGGCTAGCAAGGATTTTCAAACAAATGTCACATCCTACCTCCTTGAAAATCCTTTCACAATCTGCCTTTGGCAATGGCCCTGAAAAATGTAATTTGGAGCAACGTTAACGCTTAATCATGTTAGAAAGTTAATTAGACGTGTAGGACTTGTTGCTACGAAATTGATTTACCAATGAGATGCTCTCGCAAAGATTCAAAAGATCGAGTGTGCTTTTTGCAAACGCCACACATGGGTTCATGAACTGAATGATAACATGTCCTCATGTGTTCAACTAGGTGCTCCTTTTTGTTGAACTGCCGATAGCATGCTGCACACTTGTTCCTATAATAGCCCCATGAATATTTTTTTAAAGCGTTTAAATTTCATAAAATTAAATTCACACAATTTGATCATTTGTAAAATAATTACAAGTAGATTTGGAATATAATTTAAATCCATTTGAGATAACATAAATAACCTTTACAAATCCATTTGAGATATATATATACTTTTTAATACTGCTGCTTATTATCATGAATGAACTAATTAATACTCCAGCTGATAAGGTATGAAAGCAAGTTAGTACATATCATAGAGTAAGTAAAAGTGGATCTTCTGAGTGCGAAACTGTGAAAAAAGAAATTGTACCTATGAGTCTCGGAAGAATCATATCTATGGTCCATGACTGTAGTTAATTATTAATACTTCAGAATTGAGCTAGCGCTGAGTAGAGAAGAGAGGGCTGAGAAGACTTGAGAGAAAGGGGAGGGAGGACATCAACCTATTTATACTGCTCATGGAAAAATTCTTGGTGGTAGCTAAGGCAGATTTGGAATAATCATCATTTTTGCTACATTTTGGAAAAACCAAAATCATGTTATTACGGAAAAAACAATGGACTAAATCTTACTTTAGGATTCGTGGGTATTGATATCCAGATAGGCTATTTGTAGTAATCCAATACTTCCGGCCCCACAATTGGTCTACTAGAATATTTGACAGCTCCATGTCCCAGAATCAGCAAAACCACTCATACCCAGGTTTTTTTCAGAAAAATTTCATTTCTTTCCTTTTAATCTTATAGTATGATATTGTAATTTGACTCGCCACCTGGACCATGTCCCATAATCAGCAAAACAACTCATATCTAGCAAAAATTAATTTTCTGATTCGACTAGGCATGAAATCGAAAATAGAATTAAAATTATCAGCACATATAAAAGATACTTTTAGAGCTTGTAATCGTGGATATGCCATGAGAATTTCATGACTATAAGAACATATCATAAAGAATTTTGAAAAGTTTAAAGTTCAATATTATAGCTTTCAAATATAATTAAGCAGGGCGACGCAGAGACGTTTTAAGAAGTGAATTAATAAACAAGTTACTATAATGAGACAAAGCGTATGGAACTAAGTAGAGAAAAGGGGGTTCACCTGAATTCTTTTAGTTAGAAATATTATATTGCATAATTAGAATAAAAATAAATATTTTTTGTTATATATAAACAATTGAATTCCCTTGACATAAGGAAAAATTCTAGTAAAGTAGGAAGAGGTTCAAATGTTAGTTTAAATCTCAATTGTGACATTCAAAAGCAAATATTTATATTCCAAATTCAAAATTCTAACTTTAATATAACTTGAAAAAGATAAAAATTTGCACGCTGGGATAGTGGACAAGATTAGTAAGCCAGAAGCAAACCGCTGTTCATGAATTGTGATATACATGACGAATTTAAGTTATATACATCATTCGTGTAACAAATATTTATACTATCAAGTGATATTTACTTGTTACAGTGGATAACATATTTTGTATATTTTTAATATTATCAATATTATATTTAAAGGAGCGTACTTTATAAATATATCATTTGCATGATGTGATAGTATAAAAAGTTGTTTACATTATGGATATATATAACTTAAACTTATACATAAGAGATAAGAAAAGCGTGTGGAAATTAGTGGACAGGAAGAGAGACCTAATAAAAGTTGGAAGGTTTCATGCACGTTAGTGCACTTGGGTAAGAATGGGACGTGTGCTTTCAGCAAAAGCAATAGAGGCTGCAGATAAGGTATTCCTTCTGCTAATACCAGGTTATCTCTTCACTTAACATCTTAATTTGCTGCTTGAGCTCTCAACTTCGTTGGGTTCAGCTCATAATTTAGTACTACATATATTTATCAGTTTGGAATAATGCTATTGGTAGTAATACGGATTTAACTTATATTAACGTACTGATTATCATGTAAAGAATTTCTATATTATTACTAATATATTCTATTGTATAGCATGTTATCTTATCTTATTTTATAGGTTAATAATTCTATTTATTATGGATCATCATATTGTAGTTATCTTTTATGTGAGTGATAGTATAAAAAGAAAATTTTTTTTATTGCCAAAGTATGGAGAATTAAAAAGAAAATTGATATCTTCACCTTAGCGTATGCAAGAAAACTAATTTCTTTCATAATTTTCTTGACGTAACACAAATCTTACTTTAAGAATCGAAATAAAAAGCAAAATACTAATTACTCGTAATTTAACCCACTAATTATCATCTTATTATTTTTACCATGTTCAATTTGCAGAATGGGGACAATCAATTTAAAACTAAACTCTTCTGTACTCAAGTTTGATTGGAGCCGAAAATTGTGGAATAACTGCATGCATTATTTGCCCAAACGCCACATCTTAACAATTTGAGTGGGGAAAAACTGCCTATATACATCACCATTGTAGTGACTAGGTTCCTTCCAAGTTCGTAGATATCAGAATTTAACTTTTCTGCTTAAAAAGTTCTTCTTTTGTCTAAATTTATGGCCAGAAGATGTTTAGTCATTCTGTCAACCGTTTACCATTTATTTCTCTTATAAATAGAAACCACTCTATTTATAATGCCATTCAACTCTATCTTTTTGACCAAAATGGGTCCCCCTTGATATATTCGTATTTTATGGATGCTCCTAGAAAAAAGATGTAAATTTAGTGATTTACAGTTCTGTCTGAAGAATAATTCAGTAGATTTTAGAGACTTGGGACCATCACATGTATCCCTATATTCTCGGCCTCCATTCTCAAGCCACAGAGATAGGACTTCTACATTCGCTTTTTTATGCTTCTTTCTCTGCTGTGAATGAAAACAGGGGAAAGAACTAAAAACAGTCTGCATTCCCTTAAGTTCTACCCGGTGGGAAGAATCTTCACCGGTTATTTACGCTAAATTATACTAATTTTAATGAAGTGAGAAAAGCATATATACAAACACAATGCATATATTATTTTGAATAAATGTAATGCCAGGTGCGGATAAATTTGTCCGAGATCTTTTGTTAGCATTACATTTACCGATTAACTTTTTTTTATAGTAACAATATAAAATTAATTTATAAATAATATTATTGTATTAGACAACTTAAAAGATAACTACGGAAAACTCTCCATAGTAAATGGTTTATATATTTGAAAAATAAACCGTGCGACCTATTATAACAGATTAAATTAATCGATAGAGTAACAAAATTTTACATATTGTTATGTGTAGGTTAAAATTGATTTCCGTATTTGACTTTTAAGTATGCAATTTACACACGCGGCAGTCCATGGGAAACCCTAAATATAGGACAAGTAATTTTATATATATCTTTTTATAATCGTTTGATTTTCTGTAATTGATTTAAGTTACGTGAAAGTGAAATTAAATTTTTTTTTTTAAAAAAAAATTCCAGCATATTTTGGGGGTGTTGTATTAATCAAAAGTAGAGTTTCATTATTACAACACAAAGGTAGAGCATACCCTTCAAAAGATACATAGGCAATTATAAATAGGTTACCCGCCTCCAATTACAAAAAAGTCTAGCTAACAAAAAAAATTGGCCTTATCGTATTTGTTCATTATGCCCGGCATCTGGTCTTTATCCAGCATCAAAGGGCCCTTAGCTTCCCTGGTCAGTTGGTGGTTAGAGTAGAAGAAAGCAACCTGTTGAGATTTTGCTGCTATTTTAGCTAAACAATCTGCAAGTTGATTCGCCTCTATATAACTGTGCATAATCTAGATTTCTGAGGCGTTTAAAACGTCTCCAATCTTATTTGTGATCTGACTCAGTCTGTAGTTAGTTGTGTTCTCCTTACAAAGGATATCTACAATGTAAAGAGAGACCAACTCAATGATGGCTTCTGTGAAGCCATTTTGCACGCACCAATTAATACCAGTCCACGCCACATGTGCTTCAGCAAAGTTGTGATTTTCGCAATTGAAGGGAATAGAAAAGCCATGATTATGTCTCCATTCTCATCTCTAAGGGCTCCTTCTAGCCCTGTCTTTGCCCCATCAGTGTTGATCTTGACATCGCCCCTATCTGGTTTACTCCAATGGACCATAATGCATTTGTGAACAGGTTGTAATCTTGTCAATATGTCACAAAAGCTACTCCAAGGCTTTTTGAGATTGCATTTAGGATATGCCTTATTGATTGTTGCTTCTACACTCCAAGAGATTTGATAGTTCAATCTATACATGTTGAATATTTTTTGATCTTCATACCTGCAAGCGCAGACTTCCTTCCATAAGAACCAGCATATGACAACTGGAGTTATATTTAGCACCAATCTATGTATATCATTGACAGCCTTAATAAACCACCAGTTGTTCAGCATATATCTAATGGGGTGGGGGTGATAAGCTATATCAAGAGTATTTCCAAATAGATTCCAAGTATAACTAGCAGCTTGTCCCTCTACGAATGCATGATTCATGCTATTTGTAAAAAGATTTACGCAACAGTTACATTTAGAAACTATTTGTTTGCCAAACTAGTAATCACCTCATCAAAAGATAGTTACCTTTCCATAATCTCTAAACCAGAAAAGACATTTTAAAAGAGATATTAGAGTTTTATACCTTGTTGATGAATTGCACTTTAGGTCTAGACTTTTGTTAGCAATAATAATCTATATACGTTTTATAAATAACTGTTAAACAATCTGTCAAACACTTAGCAAAAACAGTGTAGAAACAGAAACAGTAAACAACAGAAACTGGAGAAGAACAGAACTAGTGTAGAATATAATCGAGCCCACTTAGTTCAAAGTGTGTCCTTAAGGAAATTATTCCCCTCACAGTACTCGAGGTTGATGGAATATCCCCTCCCAGGATAGAACGATTATCTTACCAGAATAGTAGCACTCCAAATTCCAGTAGCAGCGAACCACTCAACAGCAGTATATCACACAGAATAAAGAAGAAGAGAATTTTTAAGAAAGTTTGATTGCAGATCAAAAATCGTATTGAATTCTGAAAAACATCAAGAATTTATAGCCGTTGAAAGTACTGATTTTGAATGTTTGCAACCATTCAGATCAGTCACCAAGTTGGAGGTACTGATTCTGAATGTTTGCAACCATTCAGATTATTCACCAGGTTTGGAGGGAAATTCGAAAAAATTCGGGAAGAAAGAAAACGGACCGGGCCGGGCCGGGTCGGTCGCGGGTTAGGGTCGATCCGCGTTGGATGGATTCCTATTTATTAAATAATTAAATAAATAATTAAAGAAAAGTTTGTCCAAAAAGATAATCAATCAATCGATCTTTGACAAATCCAAATCCAAATCCAAATCCGAAGCCGGAGCCGAGCCAAGCCGAGCGAGCGACGACGACGACGGCCCGAGGGGTCTTTTACTCTTCAACCCTTTTAGCAACTAGAGAAGGTGTAATATAATATATACACCTTTTTTTTTTCCTATGTGGGACAAATGCTTTAACCAAAGTAAAAGGGACCTTTTACATTTCCTTTACTTTTTATCCCATCATTTCCCATTCACCTATATCGATACCCAACAATTCCCCACATGAATGGGGAATGGCCATAATATAAAAGAATGCGGACGTGTGTGATATACAAGCGAAGATTGACTGCATCTGGATAAGTAGGTTTCCCTTTTAACTTTCCGTAGTGAACTTATATCGGATATACTCGATCAATCGGTAGAATAGATATCTTTGAACCGTCAAACTTTGTTGTATACCTAGACAACATAAGTCACACAATCAACCCTCAACCGTTTATGGTTCTCACGGTTGTGTTCGTTTCAGCCATGAACACCGCCTGGTTTTATGAGTGCATAGAGAATGGGCCTTCACTTGTCATTCTCCTTAAGGCGGCTTACACTTAACACTCATATAGGTGATTTCTAAACATGTGGTCCTACAGCCACATTATCTGGTCATATACTGCTAGACTTAGATAATCATTAAAAAACCTTAATGCTTTATTAACTCATTAACAAGCCATAAAGTTTTATCCTTATTTCTGAACATTGTCTTCATCCGAGAAGGGGTTGAGTTATTTGAAAATGTTGAACCGTCAGTCACAACTTTGTTTGATCTCTTTGAACCTAACTCTTGGGATCTCCAGTCTGCTAGGTAGAGTTACCGCCATGATGACTTGTCCTCGGCCTTAACCCCATTCCCATTGATGATCTACTAACTCCCTCTCTAGATAAACCTTTTGTAAGCGGATCCGCTACGTTATCTTTTGACTTTACATAGTCAATCGTGATAACGCCACTAGAGAGGAGTTGTCTAACGGTATTGTGTCTCCGTCGTATGTGACAAGATTTTCCGTTATAAATTACGCTCCCTGCGCTACCTATTGCTGCTTGACTGTCACAATGTATACATATAGGAGCTAAAGGTTTGGGCCAGAATGGAATATCTTCTAGGAAATTCCGGAGCCATTCAGCTTCTTCACCGACCTTGTCTAAAGCTATGAATTCGGATTCCATAGTGGAACGAGCGATGCAAGTCTGTTTGGATGATTTCCAAGACACTGCTCCACTCCAATTGTGAAAACATATCCATTCGTGGATTTAACTTCGGACGATCCAATGATCCAATTTGCATTACTATATCCTTCAATCACTTCGTGATGTTTATTATAATGCAAAGCATAGTCTTGAGTATGTTTCAGATAACCCAAAACTCGTTTCATTGCCATCCAATGAGTGTGATTGGGATTACTTGTGAATCGACTCAGTTTGCTAATAGCACATGCTATATCTGGTCGTGTACAATTCATGCTATACATTAGACTTCCCAACACTCTCGCATAGTCCCCTTGTGATTTACTTTCACCTTTATTCTTTTGAAGTTCTTAACTCACATCAATTGGAGTTCTGGCAATCTTGAAATCCAAGTACTTGAACTTGTCAAGTATTTTCTCTATGTAGTGAGACTGTGATAATGCTAAACCTTGTGGAGTTATATAAATTCTGATTCCTAAGATTACATCAGCAACTCCTAAGTCTTTCATGTCAAATTTGCTAGCCAGCATGTGCTTTGTAGCATTTATATCTGCCGTATCTTTGCTCATTATCAACATGTCATCAACATACAAACAAATAATGATTTCGTGGCCTGGAGTGTTTTTAATGTAAACACATTTATCACACTCATTAATTTTAAAGCCATTTGCCAACATGGTTTGGTCAAATTTAGCATGTCATTGTTTGGGTGCTTGTTTAAGTCCATAAAGAGACTTTACAAGTTTGCACACTTTCTTTTCTTTACCAGGAACCACAAAATCCTCGGGTTGTTCCATGTAAATTTATTCCTCCAAATCACCATTTAAGAAAGCTATTTTAACATCCATTTGGTGAATTTCAAGACCATACAAGGCTGCCAGAGCCACTAACACCCGAATGGACGTTATTCTTGTTACAGGTGAGTATGTGTCAAAATAATCAAGACCTTCCTGTTGTCTATAACCTTTGACCATAAGCCTTGCCTTATATTTGTCAATAGTGCCATCAGCTTTCATTTTCCTTTTAAAAATCCATTTAGAACCTAAAGGTTTATTTCCAGGAGGAAGATCAACCACTTCCCATATGTGGTTATCTAAGATTGATTGAATCTCACTATTGACTGCCTCTTTCCAAAATGCTGAATTAGGAGATGACATAGCTTCCCTGAAAGTTTGAGGCTCATTTTCAAGAAGGAATGTCACAAAATCTGGACCGAAGGAAGTGGACGTCCTTTGACGTTTGCTACGCCTTGGATTTTCTTTGCTAGGGGCATTCTCCTTTGGTTCTTCCCGTGGTCGTTTAAATTTTTCATTCGACGACTCACATTCAATTTTATACGGATAGATGTTTTCAAAGAATTCAGCATTATCAGATTCAATTACCGTATTATTATGAATTTCGGGATTGTCAGAATCAAGAACCAAAAATCTACATGCTTTACTGTTTGTTGCATATCCAATGAAAACACAGTCCACGGTTTTTGACCCTGTTTTCACCCTTTTGGGTAAAGGTACTTGTACCTTTGCTAGACATCCCCACACTTTAAAATATTTCAAGTTGGGTTTTCTTCCTTTCTATTTTTCATAAGGAATAGAGTGTGTTTTGCTGTGGGGTACTCTGTTGAGTATTCGGTTAGCTGTAAGGATAGCTTCCCCCCACAAAATTCTGCGGTAAACCGGAACTAATTAGTAAAGCATTCATCATTTCTTTCAGTGTCCGATTTTTCCTTTCTGCAACTCCATTGGATTGTGGTGTGTAGGGGGCAGTAGTTTGATGGATGATTCCATATTCTAAACATATTTCTGCAAAAGGAGATTCATATTCTCCACCCCTATCACTTCTAATCATTTTAATCTTTTTATTCAATCGATTTTCGACTTCATTCTTATATTGCTTAAATGCTTCTATTGCTTCATCCTTAGTATTTAGCAAATAAACATAACAATATCGAGTGCAATCGTCAATAAAAGTTATGCAATACTTTTTCCCACTGCGAGATGGTATTGACTTCATATCACAAATGTCAGTGTGGATTAAGTCTAAAAGATTTGAATTCTATTGAACAAACTTATACGAATGCTTAACAAACTTTGATTCAACACATATTTGACATTTAGATGTATTACACTCAAATTTAGGTAATATTTCAAGATCAGTCATTTTTCGCAAGGTTTTGTAATTAACATGTCCTAAACGAACATGCCATAAATTATTTGACTCCAATAAGTAAGAAGAAGTAGATTTTTCATTAATACTGTCAACAACCATTATATTAAGTTTGAAAAGGCCCTCAGTGAGGTAGCCCTTTCCTACAAACATATCATTCTTATTAAGGTCATGGACGATAAGTTGAAGCTCTTGAACTTGGGTTCCAACGGTTTTTCAATCCACTATTTTGTAGTCTAGGAATTTTGGCAACCACAAACTTCTTCAAGCAAGCATCTTCGGTTTTGTACTTCTTTTCAAGTGCACTCCATAATTCTTTGGAGGTCTTTACTGCACTGTAGACGTTGTACAATTCATCTTTTAAGGCACTCAAAATGTAGCCTTTGTACAAAAAATCAGCCTGTTTCCATGCCTCAACTATCATAAATTTTTCATTTGCCAGCATATCAGTAGTAGGCACAGGAGGGTCTTCGTTGGTGAACTTCTGCATACCAAGGGTGGTCAGCCAAAAGAACATTCTTTGCTGCCATCCTTTAAAGTGATACCGGTGAACTTTGTAGGTTTCTCAGTCGGTGGAACAGCGGTATGGGTTGTAGGAGTAACTGTTGATGCAACATTCGCAGAAGACGTAGCAGTTCCACTTGCCATTTCTTTTCACTGTCAAAATTGACAAACTGACTTGATAATCAGAATAGCAAAATAAAATTTTCCAACAGCAACGATGAAGTTTTTATGTTCTTCAAATCGTTGTACAAGTATGAACTCTAGTATTCCAACGAAGTTTTTATGTCTTCAAGTTAGAATACAAAATTTCATACGGAGTAGAAAATCACAAAGGTTTTAGTCTCCAAATACAGATTAATATATACAGATTAATTTCCTTAATATAAACAGATTAATTTCCCTCTACGAATGCATGATTCATGCTATATGTAAAAGGATTTGCGCAACAGTTACATTTAGAAACTATTTGTTTTCCAAACTAGTAATCACCTCATCAAAAGATAGTTACCTTTCCATAATCTCTAAACCAGAAAAGACATTTTAAAAGTGATATTAGAGTTCCATACCTTGTTGATGAATTGCACTTTAGGTCTAGACTTTTGTTAGCAATAATAATCTATATACGTTTTATAAATAACTGTTAAGAAATTTGTCAAACACTTAGCAAAAACAGTATAGAAACAGAAACAGTAAACAGCAGAAACTGGAGAAGAACAGAAACAGTGTAGAATATAATCGAGCCCACAAAGTTCAAAGTGTGTCCTTAAGGAAATTATTCCCCTCACAGTAATCGAGGTTGATAGAATATCCCCTCCCAGGATAGAACGATTATCTTACCAGAATAGTAGCACTCCAAATTCCGGTAGCAGCGAACCACTCAACAGCAGTATATCACACAGAATAAAGAAGAAGAGAATTTTTAAGAAAGTTTGATTGCAGATCAAAAATCGTATTGAATTCTGGAAAACATCAAGAATTTATAGCCGTTGGAAGTACTGATTCTGAATGTTTGCAACCATTCAGATCATTCACCAGGTTTGGAGGGAAATTCGAAAAAATCCAGGAAGAAAGAAAACGGACCGGGCCGGGTTGGTCGCGGGTCATGGTCGATCCGCGTTTGATGGATTCCTATTTATTAAATAATTAATTAATTAAATAAAGAAATAATTAAATAATTAATTATATAATTAAAGAAAAGTTTGTCCAAAAAGATAATAAATCAATCGATCTTTGACAAATCCAAATCCGAAGCCGAAGCCGAAGCCGAAGCCGAAGCCGAAGCCGAGCCGAGCCGAGCGAGCGACAACGATGACGGCGCGAGGGGTCCTTGCGTCTTCAACCCTTTTAACAACTAGAGAAGGTGTAATATAATATATACACCTTTCTTTTTCTTTCTTTTCTATGTGGGACAAATGCTTTAACCAAAGCAAAAGGGACCTTTTACATTCCCTTCACTTTTTATCCTATCATTTCCCATTCACCTATATCGATACCCAACAACTTTTTTACCAGGTTCCAAGCACCTTGTTAGAGTATTTTCCACTATCAGAAAGCTCCCAGAAAACTTGATCATCAGTGTCTTGATTACCAATGACAATGGAGCTGATGTGATGGACCAATTGATCTGGTAAGATGTCCTTCAGTTTACAAATGTTCCAGTGACCATTTGTAATGAATTCCCCAACCAAAGTCCTAGCACTCTTACTAGTGTTAGAAACCAAGGCTGCCAAAGGGCCCTTTAAGGACCAATTACCCCACCAAAAATTACTAGTCCCTGAGTTTACCTGTCAAATCATATGCTTCTCTGCAATATCTCTCACCTTGAGAAATTGACTCGAAGCTTGAGAGTTGCCTGGAGCTAGTTTCTTTGAGGCTAAGTGGGCCCTTACACAGTATTTGTTCTTAATGTAGATAGCCCAAAGAGATGATGTGGACCTAATCCTTTACCACCTTTTCATGGCTACCATGTCACTTATGTCCTCCAATCTCCTGATACCAATGCCCTCTTCCTCTGTAGGTAGAGCAAGGTTATTCCAGGAACTCCAATAGTATCTTTTATGATCCACAAAGTTACCCAAAAAATGTTGGTAAAATGCTTTTCAATTAATCTAAACACATCTTTAGGGGGAGACATAGCAGACAATGTATAAACAGAGATGTATCGGAGCACGCTTTTAATCAAAACAACTTTGCCTCCTTGAGATAGAAACTTACCCTGCCAGCCATTAAGTCTTTTAACAATTTTACTAAGCATATTGTCAAAATATTCAATCTTTTTCCTCCTCACATAAAGAGGGCAACCTCGATAGCTAAAAGGAAAACTTTTATCCATAAAACCTGAGCAATTTCTAATCCTGTTGATTCTGATAACAACGGTATTATGAGCAGTTAAGAAAAAACTTTTATCTCTATTTACTAGTTGACCAGAACTCCTCTCATAATGAGAGATTGTTTTTATGACCAATTTAACAGAGGTAGAATCACCACTAAAAAAAATAACTATATCATCAGCATAGGCTAAATGGTTAATCTTTGGGACATTAGCAGGCATAGAGAAAGGAATATAGTTAGGATTCCTATACAAAGAGTTAAGAGATGTAGACAAGATCTCAGCAGCTATTATGAATAATGAAGGAGACAAGGGATCCCCTTGTTTGAGCCCTTGAGAGGATGAGAAGAAGTCCTGTCTTGTACCATTCGCAATGACAGAATATCACACATTAAAGATTAGATTTTGGATCATAACAATCCAATTATCAAAAGACCAAACTTCCTTTGAACAACAAAAATGAAATTTTAGGACATTTTATTATATGCTTTAGCCATATCAAGCTTAATCACCACATTACCACCTTTGTTGATATGGGCAATATTATGAATTATCTCCCGAGCAAGCAAGGCATTCTCAGAAATCAACCTATACTTTACAAAATCACTTTGATTAGATGAAACTAATTTGAGAAAAAGAGTATTAACTCTAATAGAAATAATTTTATAAATAATTTTGTTAGTAAAGTTAGAAAGGCTAATTGGTATAAAATCAGCAAACGTAGTAGGATTATCAATTTTAGGAATTAAAATCAGACATGTATGAAAGTAGAATTTAGTCAAACCTTTTCCCTTGAAGAATTCCATCACAAAGGCAGTTAACTCCTTATGGATGATGTCCCAGCAACTCTGAAAAAAGGTACAATTGAAGCCATCTGGACCTGCAGTACTATGTGGGCTCAGGCTAAAAACAGCATCCTTGATTTCTTTATCATCTAGCATCCTGCTCAACATACCACTGTCTTCCCCAGATATACAAGGTGGGATGCAATCCAGAGCAGAAAAATTGATGGTCGGAGGAGTAAGGTTGAATAATGATTGAAAATGTTTTACAACTTTCCTAGCTATCTTCTCATCCCCCTCGATCAATTCACCATTGTTGTTTTTGATTGTATTAATCTGGTTATTTATCTCTGAATGGAGTGGAAGTATTTAGGATTGTTACCCCCCTCTTCAAACCATTTTGCCTGAGATTTTTTCCTGAGCAGAGAGTCTTGAAGACTTAGCCATCTGATATACTGAGCCTGAGCTTTGTTGACAATCCTCTCTACTCTTTTCAGTTTTATTATCAATGTCAATGTCTTCAAAGTCTTGGAGTCTTTCTTCCCAGCTAATGACTGCTTCATATGTGGATCCTTCAAAGTCTTGAAGGATCCACATAGGATTGCCTACCACATTCATTCCCCAAACTTGCTTGACAATATCAAAGAAACCTTCTTGGTTCACCCAACAATTCAAAAATCTCAAGTACTTAATTTGATGTTGGTTGCCATTCAGATTCTTCATAAGAAGAGGCCTATAATCAGAACCGGTTCTAGCTAGGTGCTTAATGGAGCACCTCTGAAAAAATTGATCCCACAAATAATTAACTAGTACTCTGTCTAGCCTTTTCCATATTCTTTTACCTGGCGTTCTGTTGTTATACCAAGTATAGTTAGAACCACTATACCCAATATCAGTAATTCTACAGTTGCCCATACATGTTTGAAAATCCAAATTTCTGTGTGGCTTACTTCCTAGTTTTTTATTATGATCCAAGATAACATTAACCCTCCCC
>MCJB01010598.1:233457-246533 GCA_002018475.1 Nicotiana obtusifolia | reverse complement strand
CCCCGCCCCCCAATGCATCAAGGGACATCCACAATCAGATTGTCCTGTTCTAGAGCATACCAAAGGTCTTTTTTATCATAAGACCTGCATTTAGCATGTAAGCAGTAATGCAAATATCTTGCTTGCCAATAACTTTTCACTTTTTGATAATAATATGTTGATCACTGTCAGTAATGATCATAGTAGGGTTGTAAGCATTCCAAAAACATCAAATTTGACCATTTGTGTTGAAACAGCAATGTTGGTAGCCAAGAAATTTTTTGTAGCCATCCACCTTTTCCTTAGTATTAAAAGATTCAAAGATGGCCGCAAATTAAGTATTGTTAAGGTCGATCAATTTCTTCAACCTGTGAATAGCTTTATTGGATCTAACCCCCTAATATTCGAGAAAAGAGCACCAATCATCAGAAATTTAGGGATGGTATCCTCCTTTTGGCTCCTTCTCCTAGAAGGTTGAGTCTTGTTTATGTGCCTTTTGCCACTTTTTCTAGTTTCACTTCTTCCTCTTCTTATCATATGTTGTTGTTCTTCATTTTGATTTTGAGAGCCAATCTCCTCATTTCTCACCTCATTTTGACTGTAAGAATGATCGAGCATCTGAAGATTGTCAGTATTATCTTCTACCAAGTTAGAGTTGTCTTCATTTTTCTTGCTTCCGTATAGGTCCACAACCAACTGCAATCCAGACTGATTTCTTATTTCAGTAGGAACAATTGATGAGTTTGAATCACAACAGTATTCTTTAAGATTGTCTTTCTCCTCGATCTTGCCTTCCTGATTGATATTGTGCCTGGGTTATTCTGAGTTGGCTACTCCTCTTTTGTATTAAGATCCTCCTACGTAGTTATGCTATTATTATTATAATTGAAATCAATGTTATTGCCTTGATCAAGGTGTTGAACTTTGCCATCATTAACAGGGCTAAAAATACTCTTCTCTATAACCTGCTTAGAGTGTTCATTTTGCTTGGCAATAGAGGCAATTGTTTCTTTCCTTTTGCTGCTGCTCTGAACAGGTTTGAAGAGCATTTTGCTTTTCTTTTTCGGCTTCTTTTTAGTCTTCTTACTCTTGTTCTTCTTCTTGCTAACCTTCAAATTATTGGTATTAACATTTTTAGTTTCTTCGCTATTCTTATTGTGCTGATTTTGATCACTCTCCAAGCTTGGAGAGTTTTGATTCTCCCTGTTATCATTGACAACTTGTTTACTTGCTTCTATCTCATTTAATTGTGTTTCCTTATCATGTTCTATTTGATCACCTTTCTCCTTGTGTTCTATTTTTTCTTTTCAAAAACCCTGCAATAAATCATATAATGGCCTATCTTCTACAGTGCTTACAATATTTAGGAACCCTTCATACTCCAATTTTTGAGTGTAGCCCTTGAGTGGAGATTCCTCATATTCTTGACCAACAAAAATACTCTGTGGCAGAGGTTTAAGTAGATCAACTTCAACTCGAATTTTGGCCATACTTGGTCTTGTTCTCCCCATCGTAGCAGCATCGAGGGCTAATGGAGTACCATCAGAACTCAGAAGTTGTTTTATATAGTGCCAATCGTGCATATGGAAGGATAAACCTAGCAGGAGCACCCATGTATGAGCAACAGGTAAATCCTTCTCTGTTTTGAAGTCCGAAGATCATTTTTGCAACCACATCTGCATTCCATCGATTTCAATAACCCGACAAAAACAAACAATTTTCCAATCATCCTCATTAAACAGATCAACATAAACATTGTGGTTATCAAAAATCCCAATTCTAACTGACCCCTTTAGAGAAATAATTTCTTTGAATCTAGACCTAATTCGGTCAATTTGGGGGCAAGGTCTAAGAAACCTACCCACAATAGTGAACTTACATGATTCAGCCATGATACCACAGTAATCTGAAGCTTTAAAAATAACAGCAGGCATATCGTCGTGGATTGTCTGGCTTGCTATCACTTTCTCTTTCTCTTGACGGTTGGAGATGAACTTGACGGAGATATAATCATGTTGGCATAGAAGTGTTTCCCTAGAAAATTATCATTTGTGTGAGTAGTCTCACCCTTAGGTTGACTTTGTTCACCCAGACACGCCGGTCGGAGGCCTCCCAGCAGCTCTATCTGGTGGAGCGTGGTCAGTACGCGCAGCAAAGAGAGTCGTTAGAGAGACGTTGTAGAGAGTTTATTTTTAAGAGAGAGAAAAAGTTGATGCACAGATAGCTGAAATTAACTTTTACACCGTAAATATGTAGTTAACTGGTTATATATAGTAGATTATTTACATCTTATTTAAGTTATATATCTCCGATTACTATTGACAATTATCTGCAGTTAGACCTTTAGTAAATTAAAGTACACTGTTTTAAGAAAGCTTTTAATTAAACATGCAGTAATAGTGAGAATATATGGAGAAAGTATAACGGTAATGGCTTCTAAATATAGCTGAGCCTTGGAAGGGAAGAGTCGTCTGAGTTTAATTGGTTGGGCATGTGTCTCTACATTAAGGAGAGGATGACTTTTTGTTCGTTTTATTTATCTTTTTTCATAATATCAATTGCTTACTTTATGTAAGAATGATTTCTACACTCTATGAGTTCAAGATCAAGGCTCAGAAAAAACTAAAACGGGGGTAAATTTTTTGCGCCACGTGTATTCAAGGCAAAATCTCGTCCTGGTGTCGGACTGTAGGTGAAAGATTTAATGAATATGAATATGCGAAGGAACCTTTATTAGTCTTTTATAGATCTCCAAAAGGTTCAAAAATCAGAATAAACGCACTGACAAATAAAGGCGCACGCATGCACAAGAATTGAAAACCACATATATAGTGAGATTGAAACTTCCGGAATTTGTCAAACAACAATAACATATTCAGTGTATTTTCACAAGTGAAATTTGAAGAAGATAATATATACGTAGATCTTATTTCTATTTTGTAAAGATAAATAAATCATTTCCGATAAATCCTTCTCAAGAAAAGCATTTCAAAGATGGTTTGAAAAAGATAAACAGTAGTGAAGAAAAAACTTTTGTCATCGCTCCGTTTTTTTTTTTTTTTTTTTAACAAGAGGATTATACGTTGCAAAAAAGTTTAAAAGCATAGGATTCTTCAAACCTCAAAACGGTCAAAAGCCGAGCCAATAATCGAACGTGTAGTGGACGTTGATGTGGACTAGATGTGAATATTGAAAGTATATCCCTATCTACCACAGCTACTAACACAACGCTACCACTTCTTCTCTTCTTTTTCTCCATCATCTTCTTCTACTACTACATACATGATACAACTGCTGCTGACTGTGCTACTTTTATCTTACAGCAGAACAGAGCTCCCGTAATGTAAATAATTACTTCATCTGTCTTTATTTTATGTGACATAATTTAATCTATTTTCGGATACAGAGTTTAAGAAATTTAATAAACTTTTAAAACTCAAGCGCAAGCATAAAGAAAATATAAAGCTTTTGGAGCTCTTGGTTCTTAAAATTCTAGTATGACAATTTTATGGCTATAACAGTATGTAATTCATAATTTGAAATAGAAGCTAAAAGTTAAATAATTATCAAATTTAAAAATATATTATGATTTTTAAATAAGATAGACAGAAAATGTCACATAAAATGAAACAGAGTCATCAGTAGTAAGTTAATACAATTGATTATGATGGAATCTCTTCCGTCGAAAATTAAAACCATGGACTCCACATTTACGCCAAGTTTAAATAATACTCCCTCCGTCTCAACTTGTTTGATGCAATTCGGATTCGAGAATTAAATTTCTCAATTTTGATCGCGAATTCAATCATAAAATCTCTAAATTTTTTAAAATAATATTTACATATTTAGAAAGTTTATAAAAATTTAGAAAGTACTATAATAGTAATTTAAACTGTTTAGAAGGCATATGAACAAATCATAATCAAAGAAAAATTCGTTTCTCTCGAAATCCAAACTGCATCAATAAAATTGAAACGGAGGGAGTGTCGTTTTATTTCTAAACACTTAACAAATTGGGTTTGGGGTTAAACAACAAAAAGATGAGAGATGGACTTATGAGATGCAATTAAAATGGTAAACCATGCATGCAGAGCCATGAATAACCACGTGCGCGAAGAGGTAAGAGATGGAACTCTGGCTATGGCTTTCCAACCTCAATTCCTTTGTCTTTCTGCTTATGTGACTACTTTATCATTCAAAGGTTCGAAAAGTATCGCCAAAAAGGGAAAAAGGTCCAAAGTTTGACTCTGCTTATTACCCACATCATTTGGCAATCATTATTGGATGTGGTTTGTGCCTAGCTAGTTCTTTGCTTCTACAAATTCATGTCAAAAAGAGAACCCTTCTTGCAGACCAGGAGATGCATTTAACGCGATCGTGCCGAATATAAATTAATTTGTGCGGACCTCATTAATTTATTTCACTTTTATTGAACTAATCTAGTTACTTTTTTTCTTCTTCTACCCTTTTGCGTATTTTAGTCATTAATTAATAAGTAAACATAAATACATTTCTAAAAAAAATAATATTTCCCATACCCAAATGGAGGACTGTAGATTTTTTTTTATTTTAAATGTGACGGGAAACCACACCAATGGAGGACAAAGATTTTTTAATGTAACGAGATAACAAATAGATTTTACTAACTCAAATATTGTTGCTAGCCACAACGAAATAAGAAAAAAAAGGAAATACAAATTGAAGTTCAATCAAATGACATTGAGAACTTATCTATTAATAATGTGAACAGAATCCTACAAACGACATTGATTTGGCCTCCAAAGATTGCAAGATATCAGATCATACTAAATCCCTTATCTGTCTCCGAATAGTAAGGCAGATGCAACTTTTCCACTTTGACAGAGATATTCCTCCTATCCTTTTATATGATTGATAATCATAGGATTAAGATCATAAAAGAATTGGAACAACCACCAACGTAAATAAGAAGCAGAACCACCGTAGCCGTTCGCTAGAAGAGTAGAGAACATTTTTCCATGTATATAATGTCTAACCAGTTAAAACTGTCTAAACAAGCAGTTATAACGCAAAAGAATAGCACAAAGTTCCTCTGCTATGCAGCAGCAGAGACTACTACTCAAAAGCTATGAAAATGACAACTAGAGCAAAGAAATGACACTACAACATTTTGCCCAAGGGTCTCAATTCACTAGGCATGCCATCGAAATTCCCAGAATTCACATCAGATTGAAGTAATGGTCTCTTCCCAACTTTCCAGTGTATGCCTTCTGCCAAGTGCTCCTTAGTTGGGGTCAGCATTACAAAGTTTGGATCAGCCCTTTGATAGCTGCAATTTCAAAGATATCAAGCATTAAGAAACTCTAAAGCGAGTAATGGGCTACAGAGATCCTATGAATTGTTTTTGGGCCAAAAAACAGGATTTCAAGATTTTAGTCCAGGACAGTTAAGACAAATTAAAATCTAGTAGACGGGATAAATTATCCGGCCTTGCCATCAAAGGATATTCTTAGCCAGCTTTGGTAGCTTGCTGGCTGTAGAACTGGGATCATATACTAATTACAAACGATATGGACTCCATATAGAACTGAAAGATAACCAACCTTCCTTCTCTAATATTGTCAACACGAATGCCAAATCCAAAGGCTGTTGCTCCTTTGGTACGATCTCTAGTAGCTGTCAACATAAACTGATTCTCAGAAACTAAATCTTCAAAGAAAGATTAGGCACATAAAACATATAATTGTGTAGGTTAGGTTTTAAGTTGGGAATATCTATCATCAGCCATTGAAGCTCAACGCTTATGATCTACACCTCTTAATATGAAGATAGAAGGCCTGGGGGATGGGAGACTCCATTTGTTTTATCAACAGTTGGCAAAGAAATTCAACACAAACTATTTTTTTCCATATCACTTTAACAGACATTGTGACACTGCGAAAAACTAAATAACTTACAACTGTGAAATAAATGAACTGTCTGATTATGTTGTATGTCTGGCATAAAATTTCTATTACCTGAAACATTGAAAGTGAAGGAAGGTTTCCACCATGACTTGAACGCCAATGCTAAAGATGAGCTAAGAGGCCCGACCTTCCCCTGTGGCAGTGTAACCTTTGCAGTTATTATCCTTTATTTCAGTTAGTACGTGCAAATGAGCAAAAGATCTAAAAGGTGCTTACCTTGAGCAAGAAATTTTTATTAGCTTGCCAAGATGCAGCAACTTGAAAGGTGGAATCTTGGATGCTGCTTGGAGCTTTCTCATCATTAACCCTAGCGAAAAAGTTCACAACCAAGTCAAATCGTACCCTACTCTGGTCAGCCTACAGCTTACTATACTATCTTGGAATACCTTGTCTGCAACTCAAATCCAAAGTCAATATAGTTAGTAATTCCAACTACTTCATCTTCTTCTAGTGGATTTTTCACCTGTCATTACATAAATTATTTGTATTAATACTACTTTAACGAAGCACAAAAAGCTTCCATAAGAATAATGACAGATGCAATTCTGAAAAAAAGAATAATGCCAAGAGCACTAAATCAAAACAAGGAATTCTGATCCCAAGACACATTGTTCTATTTATCCAAATTAGATGTCATAAATATATCTCAAGAAAAAGCTTTTTACATTATAAAGGTTTCATCTTCTCTGTATTTTTCACTGTGATACCCTTTCTGATTTGATTAGTGGCCTGGCCTCTATGGTTTTCCTGTGTACTTCTTTTGCTTTCCAGATTTGGCTATTGCACACACAAATCCTGAAGAATTGAACTATACATACTTTCTGCAGTGGCAGATAATTCAATATATGAGGCCTCAAAGTAACCAAATGTTCTATATTACACCAGCAATTATACAGCTTCAAATCCATGGATACCATTGATGCACATTTCCTCCTTGACAAATCAACACAAAAAAGACTTATCAACTTTCAAGACCAAGAGAATGCCTTTATGTACCAAATGGGGCATAATAACAGATTAATTACAACAAATATCTAAATCCAAAATAAAAGGAAGCTAGTGCAACAGAATACTTGAGAATAGTTCAGCAAAATTGCACTTTCATTATCATACACTGCTGATATTAACAAACATTACTGCCAGAATAAGTTGAACTTGAGCAACTTTCAAAAGGCATATACAAACAGTGATGCTAAACATATTGAATGGCATTTGCAATTTTTAAAATTCTGATTTCCTCAAGGAAGAGAAGCATACCCGTCTTTGAACCACCACATGTTGATAGAATGAAGCAATAAACTGCAGTAAAAGCTAGGCAATATTAGAGGTTTACCCCAGGAACAAATTACAGGCATGCAATCTAAGACAATAGCAAATGCATAACCAGCAAGTATAACAACCTAGCCCATAAAACTTCACGAAGTATTCTCCCTTTCCAGCCAAAAATCAGTTTAGAATTACAGGCTCAAATGTCAATAGCAACAAATGAAACTGGGGTTTTGCAGCAGTAAGGAAAATTAGCACACAAGAGATCTTAACACACCACAGGAAGAAGAAAATACATCAAACCTGTGAACTTTTAGCAAGCTCAAGACCAAAATTGAAGGATGGGCTCAAAGGGCTGCCTGATCCCACTCCATAGCCAATGGCACAGCTCCAATTTTCTAAGTTCTTATACTTTGCGCCATTTTTGCTTCCAACTATCAAAAGTAAACAGAACCAATAAAGATAATATCCCATACAAATTTTGATAACGGAGTGCATGATAAGATACTTGCTCTTCCTCTCAAACTGCCAAACACACAGAGACCACATATGGACACATTTTAAGTTGTTTCCCTTCTCTTCTCTCTCTCACTCGCTCTGCACACATGCATTTCTGGATTATGAAACAATTTATAAGCTGTAAAAGAACATTTTGACTAGATACCCAAGCTTTCTCTCTCTAAAACATTGAAATAAGCTTAAAGCACTTCCTCCGTGTGAAGTAGCCAAGCATGTTCACTGCAGATGGATTCCTTCCAAAGGATCAGAGACATGCATTACACATCTTACTCTTCTGGTAGACCAAGGTCGATATATGATTCATATTCTGGAAGAATAAGACAAACTGGTAGTACATAGCACAGGATAAACAAAACTGCCGGATGGATCTTTTGTACAAGAACAATTATTTTCTTCTTCTCTTCTTTTTGGTTGGAAGGAGCAAATTTCCTAACTAGGAATATACCTTGTTTACTAGTGAATATGTAATGAATATCTCTTTACCAAGGAAACTAAACGAGTGAGTAGTATCCGCAAAAATTACACTGTGATTCATACTGCACCCCCGTGGTTAACCTTCCCATCTTGCTTATGAGCCATGCACTTTTGGGAACATCATCTCCCACTGCACCAACATGAGAATTAGTCCATTTATGAATTAAATAAGAACAAATAAAAGATAATTCCATTCGCAGCTGCTTTGAAAGAAATGTCCAGACAAGAAAACTTCGCAAACCACAAGTTCAAGTAAGAAACATTAGCTTATCATTGCATGTCACGTACAAGAGAAAGGCATAAGAGTAGCTCCAACTGAAAGATTTGATGAGCCATATCTCAAACCCATGATTCCATAATCTTTTGAAGATACTCTAGACATTCAAAATGATCATGTCAGAAATGCAATTTCACAAGTCTAGACAAACAGGTGAGTCCCGGTCTACAAAAAAATCTAACTAACCTATTCTTTAAAAGCACTGGAAAAATGCCAAAAGCTCCAAACCCAAATTTAGGGTAGAATGCACATGATCTCATCAGCAGGATCCTAGCAAATAAGCAAAACAAGAAAACAATGGTAGTGCTGCTTTCACTTAAAAAGGAAACAGATTTCTAAAGGAAAGGATTGCGCCTTACGGATCATCATTTGATACGAAAAGGTCGACAAAAGTATGTGGATCCTCAACATCACTGGGACACAATCACCAAGAAGTTAACCGCATGTGAGAATCACATTATGGAGATAATAAATCAGCAAGGAGACAAAAGATCTGACAAAAAAAGGTCATAATACCTTTGCCAACGAAATTGTGCATTTCCTACAATTTTCTCTTCAGGTTTGTGGTCAAGTGGGCCTTCAACCTGAGAAGGCTTAGGAAAAACTTTTTTCTTGTCAAACTAGCCCGTCACTGAGCCAAGGAAAATGCTGAAAACATACCTAACCATTTATCCATAGCCAATTCTGTTAAACACACTAGACCGGGCCTAGGGTTATATTTTCACAAGAGACGCTACAGTTAATGATGAAGTTTGAGAAGTATGATCATGACAGTGCATAAATAACTCAAGAAGGTGAATTTGACACCGTACTGCCTTGATAATCAGTGAAGGATGCAGAATAATGGCACAGGTGTGGCCACCTACTGCCGCAGCTCGACGTATTTAATTATATATAGTTAAACAATTTTGAAACATATATCTGTACTAAGTTAGAAACATTGTCACAAAGGAGTAATGAACGTTATGGTGCTCCACACCCACTAACTAAAATCATAAATCTATCTCTCTGTAGACAACCAGAATCACAAAGCTTTGAATTGACCAGAAGAAACCTATTTAAGTAGAAGCTGCTCTTCATAGTCAATTATGGTGTAAGAAATTTCCCAACCTTTTTCCTGAATTATGCCTGCAGGCACATTGCAAAAACTAAGAGAGTGGAAAGGACAGAGAAGTCCTAGAATATAAAGTATACTACACAACTAACATAACCAAATTAAATATGCCTGCAGATGGATACAGTTGCAATCAAATCAACGTGTGGATCATCAATTGGCTTAAGCATAATCCTGGTGCTAAAGTGCCTAGCTTCCTCGAAATAATCCTCAAAAAGGCATCTCAATGTCAGTTTCCCAAATAACATGTTATACGATGATTCCAGCATCCTACATTGCAAAAAGACCAATATAACTACATCTTAATGAAAAGCAAAGATACTACCGATAGATATTATAACAAGTAACCAGCTTGTGATTGCTAGATTTGTTATATTTAAGTATATAAAATTCTCTTGTCTCCTCAGAACCAAAAAGAAGTTGGAATTACGAGGTCTAATCATCTAATTTTCAGGCGTCAGATATTAATTTCTTAATGTTTTTTAGAAGTCCAAAGAGCACAGACTAGCCACGGAGCTTGGATATGGTTTACCAACCGGAGATCCATGGATCGCAGACACTATCTCCCCATGGCATTGAATGTGTATTCCTGAATAATCTCATATATCAATTATGCAACCATTTCAGTTTACCAAGTTCAATGTTAGCTAGATTAGTTAATATTTATCTCTTTGGATGCAACAAGAAGATCTTATGCGTTACAAGAGGTTTTATTGGTTTGTTAATTGGTCATATACAATTCAATTTTTGAAATCCAGAAAACTTTTTTTTTTTTTTTTTTTTTGAAAACCACTCTTCAAGATGTTTTTGCAACATCAGTTTTCAAAAACATGTTAAATGAAAAAGAGATTTGGAGGTATATATGTTTCATCTTTCATTCCTAAAATAATCAAAAGTCTCCAAAAAATTTTTTTTTATCTAAACAAAAATTCTTTTGCACAAATCTTTTCTCCAAAAAGAATTTTCAAAATTTTCCAATTTTAACAGAACACGTGCAAGAAAAATACTCAAAAGGAAAAAGAAGCTCGACTTTCCAATAAAATGATAATAATAATCAACAGATGAAGTAATTAGTTTAAATTAAAGCTAACATAATGACGAAATGACATCAAACAAAGTAAATTGTGGGAAGTGAGTATTGAGGTTAAAAGAACCGGACCTTGTACGGGCAGAGAGAGGAGGAAAATCGAAGAGCGGCGGAACTAACACCATAGGCGGTGGAGGTTCTGCGGCGGCCGACCACAAGTTCCCCATCACTCACTCACTCACTCTTTTTCCCACTTAATTAATTATTCTAAACTGAACAAAAGAAGGAACCCTGTCGATGTGAGGAAATATGAATGAATGTGTGAATTGAACAACAGAAAAAGGAGGTTAGGCAAATACCGAAACATCCGAACCCTTTCCCCGGGCATTTCTCTTCCTTACCGCGACTGTTTCAACCTTTCAAATGGCGCCGATTCAGTGACGTGGCATCTGAATTAACTACCACGTCACATCGCGGATCCCACAACTAAATCTTCAGTCGTTATATTAACCATACGAAAATGATTGAAGATGTTGAAAAAAAATGTACGCTAGAACCTTTCTAAATTAATATTATCACGACCATGCAATAATATTATTTTATAAAAATATTATTTAATCGATAAATTAATATTTATTAATTAAAAGAATATTTTCGAAATTCAATGAAAATTTTAATTACATCAAAAATAATGTATCTTACTAATTTTGATCTCGGTAACCGTAATAAAATAAATGTTAATAGCCTGTTGTATTACCTGAGCGAAAATGATATATGTTTGGAGGTCCAGAGCTTAGAAGAAATTATGGATACCATCGGAGAAAATAATGTTGATGATGAAGTTGAAATTTGTCAACAGGGTCATGCTCTTTGAGTGAGATAGCGTTGATCGTAAATCCCGTTCTTGGGATTCAGAGAGGTCTGCGAACCTGTGCTTCGGCTCTCGCTGGCGGGCTTTCGTCATCCATATCCATCACTGTCAAGGATAAGCGCATCCGTACAGACTAGACTCCTTTAAATGAAAAAAAAAGGTTTCTTCTCGCCAAATATCTCCTTCTCATCAACGTATATTTAGCTAATGTCAGTGCAACTTTGAAAGTTGTTAAAGCAAAGATTCGATACCTCTTTTATTATTAATTAATAATTGACAATCTTTGATTGGCCTAATCTTGTATTACATGGCTATGACCCTGACCTGACACTATCTTTGGAACCAATTACGCGTAAGGAAGCACGTATCGCGTCTAGAACTCTTCACAATTTTTTGGTGCAGTTTGAGAAGACAACACCGAAGCTTTTGAATGCAATAAGAAAAGTTAGAGATGAACTTCAATTAGATTTAAATTTTAAGAAAAAAAAAAAGAATCATATTTCACTAAATTGTATTAGATATTCTTGTAATCTTAAAGAATTATTAATGTATAATATTAATGGGACAATATATTTATATAGGGGTCTTCCCAAAATATATTATCTTATTATTTTATGTAAATCAGTGATTTTTTTCACTGGTCTAATTCGGGACCGGAGAAAAATATTATGTTAGAGAGTTTATTAATTTATCGAGTATTAATTACAGAGGTTCTACTGTAGTTGAAGAACATCTTTAATGCCCTGCTCTTTGTTTGATATGTCATTTTTTTCTTATTAATTTCTGAAAGATAGTTAAGTTTTTGTATTTAAAAAATAATTTAACTTTAATTTCTATTATTCTCTTAATAGTATATTTTTATTGTCACAAAAACTTTATCGTACAAATAAAATCATAAGTTACAAAAATTCTTATTTGTTTTTTTATTAAACTTCATGCTTGATCAAGTACCAGTACATAAATTATATAGAAGGGGAAACTTTTAATGACTTGATTTTCGTTTGGTGAGGTCAGTTTCTTGATTTTCATTTGCTCGATTTGGTTAATTGATTATCTGGCTTTAGTGAATTGAAGCAAAAAGAAAAAAAAAAGTTTAGTCTTGTTACTGAAATTTTGTTTAATTAGGTTTTTCATAAAAAATTTGGGAGGGGATTAGAAGGTGACAATTTAAATGCTCACCAACAAGGTGAATATGTTACTCCCTCTATCCATATTATGCGAGGCTCTTTCCTATATTTTTGTCCCAAATTCTTTTATATTTACAAAATAACTCAACTTTAAATACACAAAATGACATGTTTTATAGAACATTGTTTACCCTCAAAATCGGACAACAATTGAATTTATACGAGCTTTTAAGGATACGTGATTTAACTTGATACAAAAATGAGAAATCGGATTCAAATTGAATTAAATGATAAAAAAGTAAGTGCGAACCACGCAGGTTGAACAATCTTGGCCTTGAAGGTTTGTCATCCTCGAGTCAAAGATGCTAATCGGTGTCGAAACAAAGAGATGAGATAATAATGACTAGAAATAACAGTTTATTGCTTTGGGATGTGTGTTACAATCTGCTTTACAAATAACCAGACCCCCCCCCCCCC
>MCJB01010598.1:170414-233437 GCA_002018475.1 Nicotiana obtusifolia | reverse complement strand
ATCAGACCCCCCCTTTATATAGTAGAGGAGTCCTACTTTAGGTACAATTCTGTATAAGGTAAAAAATCTCATGATTTGCTAATTAATCAATTTCTTTGATATGTGCCAAGATTCCCGCTGTGATACTCGACCGATCACGGATATTTCAGCCTTTCGTTATTTTGATTTGATAATGTTTTCTCGGGCTAATTTTGAATCGGGGTCAGTTCCGAGGTTACGGATTCGGTAATCTTGAAGACGCATGTTCCAACCTCGTGTTTAGGTTCGATGGAATCCAGGGTCGATCTTCAATCCATTATGTTTCATCCCCGGTTTGTCATGCAATAGGCGAGCTCAGTTTCTAAAGTATACAGATAGTCCCCTCCTTTTTTGGAGAGTAAATGACCAGAAACGATATGAGCCTCAGATTCTCACTTCGATATATCATGACGTAAATAACAAAAACATGACGTCAAATCCTCTAGTTTTTCAGAGAGTAAATGATGAAAAACGATACGAGCTTCTGATTCTCACTCTGATAAATCATGAAGATGAATTTATGATGTAAGTGACAAAAATAGTTGAAACGTCCCGTCGGTCCAGTCTTCAAGGCATTAAATGTGTGTCAGTTAACGGTCTGCTGCTTCAGGGTGCTAATCGCCGTTTGAGAAAAGTATAAATACCCTTTTCATCCATTCATTGGAACTTTTACGTTGAAACATTTGCTCTTGTGTTTTAAGAAAATTTCATCACTCTCATCTTCTGGTTTTTTGAAAGCTTAAGTTTAGAACTTCTTCCCTTCTAGTTTTCTGAAAGCTTTCAGAAGTTATCTGCTAATTACACCTCTTCTTTTATAAGCACCTCTTTTTCTCCTTTATTTAGAAGCAATGGAAAAGACTTCAAAATCTGTTCCTCAAAATGAAAACCCCTTTTCCTCGAGACTGTCTGAGAGCGTTTCGCCTGCTGTCACTGAAGAACCGACACCAGAACCCCCTCTAAAGATGTTTGTCCCTGCGTGGTGCCCAACCGAAGCCGATTTCAAGGTTGAGAAAACCTCCTCGGTACCGGATCGGTGCGAGCCGGTCTCGAGGTACATGTGTTTGGTCACCGGCGATGTCCTTGAGAAGGTCAAGGAGGACTGCAATTGGGTCGATAAGCTCGTAATGATCCATACCCCCGAGGAATCGATCACCACCCACATAGAGGGTTTTCTAAGGGTTTACACTTACCCTTTTACGTCGAGTCCTTTAGATCCAGTTATTGTTGCCTTTTGCAAAAGGTATGATGTGACTCTCGGGCAGATTCATCCTTCGTTTTGGAGGATTGTAATTCTTCTTCGCTTCTTCGTGAGCAAACTCGAAGGATATCCCTTTACATCGATCACCTCATGCGTCTGTACAGTCCCCGACTCTATTGAGGGGGGCTAATAAAACTTGCCTGTCGGGCTAGTAAGGCCCTGTTCTCGAGCATCGACGAGGATCGAGACCGAGGCTGGTTGGGCTGATTCGTTCGAGTGAGGACGTCGGACTTAATCACACCGAGGACATGTCATTTCCTGAGAAATGGAACATGAAGCGTAAGTATAAACTTGCCTTTAAGATTTTGTTTATCATTTTCCCTTTGCCTTTCTTCTTATCGATTCTTTGTGGTGCAGCTATTGGTCGGATGCCGGATGCAGTTCCTCGACTCAAGGAGTGGGTCGAGGGCATCGTGTCGCAAAAATCCTATTCCGAGCGCGCTTGGCGTGAACTTTCGAAGGGCCGGTGGGAGGCTTGCGCTCACGGTGAGATTTCTCTACTGAGTGAATTAACACTTAGTTTTCTTAGCTGCATTCGTTCTCACTTTTTTTTTCATTTGTGGTCTTACCAAAGATGATGAAATGAGGACCCTTTCCGGTGATGAAGAAATCCTCCCCGAACCATCTGTTCTGAGGCAGGATAAAGAGAAGAAAAGAAGAAGGGCTCCGAGTTCTCCGCACTCGGAGAAGAAAGACCAAAAAGGAGGCTGCTGCGCAAGTCCAAGAAAAGTGCCAGCGCTCGGGAGGTCCCATCGGATTCGCTTAGTCGACTGAGGGACGAGTCCGAAGAAGAAGAAGAAGCCTCCGAGCTGATGACCCGCGTGAGAAGCGGTATCGACCTGTCTCAATCCGGGATAGCCGATGAGGAGGCAGTGGCTGAGGCCTCAGAAACAGGGAAGGACGAGGCCATTTTTCCTCGAGCTGGGGAGGCCGACAAGGAGACCACGACCGGCACTCATCGGGCTTAGGGAAATGCCTCGAAGGATGCGCCCGGGGTGATAGATCTTTTCGGGTCACCATTATTCACCGACTCCATGATAATCGAGGGCCAGATGCTGAAAGGACGCCCAAATGAGGGGCCTCAAGGGGCGGCAGATTCCTTCAACAACTTCTTCGATGGCTTAGATTCTACCGCCTCGGAGGATGTTACCGGGTTAGGAGACTATCGGTACCAAAGTAGGTGCCGTCTTCGGGAGCCGGCGGATCTTTTTCAAGTCCGAGATTAGTAGACCGGTTTTCAGCCCCGTGTGCAGATCCTGACCGGAAGCGGTCAATCATCATATCCATACCGGAGGATGCCCGGGCTCTCTCCGCCCTCGTAAGGGTTTCCAGCTATCTTCGATGCCTGGTGACCGAAAAGGATTAGGCTGAAATGGACGAGGTGGAGGCCCCTTGTGTTTTCAACGAAGCTCAACAGGCGTTGAATCGGGTAACTTCGAATGCTTTTTTATTATGTACTTAGATTAATTTGCAGTTAGTCGTAACATCCTTCTCTGTGTTCGCAGGCCTCGGCGTTTCATCACAAAACTTTTCTCCAGTATCGGAATGAGTTAAACCAACACGAGGTTGAAACCCGGGCGCTTATTGAGAAGAGGGATGCTTACAAGCTCCTTAGTGAGAAGCTCCAGTCCGAGCTAGAAGAGGCCCGAAAGGAGCATGTCGACCTGGTCGAGCAGGTAAGACGAGTATTCGAAGTTAGTGACGATAATTCAGGAACAGTGGCTAATAACCCGATCCTGAAGGTTTAAAAGAAACTTGACCTGATCGAGCAGCTCCAGGCGGAGGTAGATACGGTGAAAGCTGAGGCAAAAGAATGGAAGAAAAACATGGACCGCCTGGCCTCGGAAAAGGAAACTGCCCGAGAACAACTGGCTTCGGCTGAGGTCTAGCTCCAAGCTGTAAAAGAAAAGGCCTTGGTGCATACCAAAAAGATCGAGGAGCTTCAGTCTCTACTGAGCTTGGCGATCTCCGGCCAAGAAAATTTGGCTAAGGAACTTGAGGTGGCCAAGTCAGAGATTGCTATGGTTAAGGCCGAGGCAGATGAGAGGGTGGCCCAACATAGGGCCGATGCCGAGGCGGCTCAGGATCAAGTGATAAACTTAGTGGAGCATATGAAGTGGCAATCCCGAAGGGAGGCCCTCGAGGGAGCTCAAGCTCAGGGTTTTGACCTGTTGGTCAAAATCGAGAATGCCAAGGTATCCGAAGCCAAGGCCTGGAAGCTGGCTTATCCCGAAGAGGAGGATTCCGAGGGATTTGAAGATTCGGACGAGCCCGAAGATAGCAGAGGCCCTGAAGGTGATGACGCAGCCCCCGACGAAGACTAGGCCCCTTAGGCTTTTTAGATGTCTTTGTTTTTTGTATTTTTGTTGAGACCGTTTGGCCTTTGTACAAATTCTCATCGGGCTGTTCGGCCCTTGTAAAAGAAATTTCTGATTTTTGAATATAAGGCCTTTTCCCTTCAATAGCTTTCAAATTTTCTCTCTGCCTTGTTTATTTTAATTTACAAAGATCTAAATGCCTTAGCATGTAATAATTGGTTTTCATTTAGAGACTCGAAGAAACCTTGCCTTCAACTTTATTTTATTTTAAGGCATTGTGGGGGTTCGGTGTGACCAAAAGTTTTCTTTCCCCAAGCTATCAAGGGTAGCCTTTGGAACCGGTTATGAAAATTTTTCATTTTGAAGGGCTTGTTTTTGTTACAGGTCTCGGACGTCTCCGAGCCATGTTAATATAGCCGTAGCCTTTTAGTTCGGGTATCACCTAGTGGGCTTGCTTTCCCGAGTTATCCGGGCTTGCCTAAGATAACAGTCCCCGATTGGAGGCGGCCGTGGCCTTTAAAATTTGGGTGTTGCCTAATAGGTCTTATACCCCCATGTTCTAATAGCTTGGACCGTTCGAGTTTGTTTTTGGACGGCAGCCCCCGAGAGAGAGAATGATTATTCGAACTTCAGTTAAGGCGGTCCTTGGGCTCGTTTCCCTTAGGGGATCGGAAGCAGGGAATTCCTTAAGAAAAGTAAAGGAAAAAATTTTAAAGAAAAATAGGATGTTTGCAGGGAAGAGACTTCTCTTTATTCTTGTGCATAATAGTAATGTATGTGTACATAATTTGTGTCAAGGTTCAAGCAGTCTATGTGAGCACGGTTCATTCAACCGTTTGGCCCTCACATTGAATCCTATCGATCTAGACCCTTCAATCCCAAAGTCTCTTTATATCCAAAATCGATATCGGAGGGTAATGCCCCCAATGTTCGGGGTTGATTGAAGAGAGGTCTTGAACGCTGTTATGATCATCGTTACCGGTTCATTGCTAGCCTTCAATTCTATGTTAGCACGATTTACTTGTTGCCTCGTTAAAAACCTTGCCGGAAAATCCATTTGGGACAAAACCGGCTCAAGGGAAAAAGAGTGCGACGCGTGCTTTCAGACCTAAAATCTTGTACCGTTCCTTGTTGGTTACCTGTAGGGGTCAGTTTAAGATGCAAGTAAAAGGAAGAACGAAGTCATACCTTATCAGTAATATCGTTTTAAATTTAGTTATATTCTAGTTGTTTGGCAGTTGCTCGCCATTCATTGTTCCGAGCTTGTAGGATCCTTTTCGAGTGATCTCGATAATTTGGTAGGGTCCTTCCTAGTTCGACCCCAATTTTCCTTCGTTCGAGTTTCGGGTGCTTAGCGTGACCTTTCTTCATACCAAGTCCCCGGTATTAAAGTGTCGAAGGTTGGCCCTTCGATTATAATATCTTTCGATCCACTGTTTTTGGGCTGCCAACCGGACAAGGGCGGCTTCGCGCCTTTCATCTAATAGCTCCAGGTTCATACTCATAGCTTCGTCGTTCGATTCCTTTGTTGCATATCAGAATCCGGTACTTGGTTCCCCGACCTCGACCGGTATCAAAGCTTCGGCACCATAAACCAAAGAAAATGGGGTAGCGCCGAAACTGGACTTCGAGGTTATACGGTATGCCCACAGGACCTCGGGTAATATTTCTTTCCATCTTCCTTTGACGTCGGTTAACCTCTTTTTAAGGTTTTGGAGTATGATTTTGTTGGTAGATTCAGCTTGTCCATTCCCACTAGGGTGATAGGGTGTGGATAGGATTCTTTTGATCTTGTGGTCTTCAAGGAATTTGGTTACTTTGCTTCCGATGAATTGTTTCACATTATCGCATACGATGTCGGCCATCATTCCGAATCGGTATATGATGTCGTTTCAAATGAAATCGATGACCTCCTTTTCCTTGTCTTTCTCCTATGCCTGGGCTTCTATCCACTTAAAAAAATAGTCAGTCATAAACAATATAAATTGAGCCTTACCGGGCGCCCATGGAAGGGGGCCAACAATGTCCATTCCCCATTTCATGAACTTCCATGGTGACAGAATCGAATCCAGTAGCTCCCCGAGTCGATGGATCATCGGAGCGTGTTTTTGGCATTCATCACATTTTAGAACGAACTCTTTTGCGTCTTTTTCCATGTCGATCCAGTAATAACTGGCTCTGATTATTTTTCGAACCAACGATTTGGCGCCTAAATGATTTTCATAGGTACATTCGTGGATTTCCCTCAAAACATACTCAGTATCACCCGGCCCTAGACATATTGCAAGTGGGCCATCAAAAGTTCTTCTAAACAAGGTTGCCTTTGTACGCAGGGCCCTCGACTCTTTTGGATCCGAGGGCAGTTTACCAGATCTGAGATGTTCCACATACTTATTCCTCTAGTCCCAAGTTAGGCTCATCGAGTTGATCTCGGCATGGTCTTCCACCACCGATCTCATAAGCTGTACAACTTCTCCCGAGTTGAACTCGTCGTCTTTGACTGACAACCCCAAGTTAGCGAGGGAATCGGCCTCGCTGTTTTGATCCCGAGGTACGTATTGCAGAGTCCATTCTTTGAACCGATGTAATGTCACCTGTAATTTGTCCAAATATCTTTCCATTCGTTCCTCTCTGACCTCGAATGTTCCATTGACTTGGTTTACCACAAGGAGGGAGTCGCACTTGGCTTCGATCACCTCGGCCCCTAAGCTCTTGGCTAGTTCAGGGCCTGCAATCATGGCCTCATATTCGGCCTCGTTTTTAGTATGATGCTAAGTCCGGACCCTTTTGCGTTTGAGGCGCCGTTCATGAAGAGGGTCCAGATTCTCGAAGAAGTTCCTGAGTTAACCAATAACTCTCTTTCAACCTTAGGTATTAGGGCCGGTGTAAAGTCGGCCACAAAGTCTGCCAAATTTGAGACTTAATGGCGGTCCGAGGACGATACTCAATATCGTATCCACTTATTTCTATGGCCCATTTGGGCGATCGGCCTCAGAGTTTGGGCTTATGCATAACGTTCCTCAATGGGTAAGTAGTTACGACACATATGGAGTGACATTGGAAGTACGATTTTAGCTTCCTAGAGGCGCTATGCAAAGCGAGCGCCAGTTTTTCCAAGTGAGGGTACCTAATTTCGGCCTCACCTAAGGTCCTACTAACATAGTAAATTGGAAATTGCGTACCTTGTTCTTGCCAAACTAGGACTCCACTTACTACTATCTCCGAGACCGCCAAGTACAAGTATAGTTGTTCGTCTGTGTTCGGTATGTGAAGCAAGGGCGGGCTCGATAAATAACTCTTGAGTTCCTCCAAAGTTTGCTGGCATTCCGGGGTCCACGAGAAGTTGTTCTTATTCTTCAACAATGCAAAGAATTAGTGGCTCTTGTCGGACGACCTCGAAATAAATCGGCCCCGGGCAGCTATTTCCCCGGTTAGCCTTTGCATAGCCTTTACATTGTCCACGACCGTGATATCTTCAATGGCTTTGATTTTATCGCGATTGATTTCGATTCCCCGATTGGATACCATGAATCCAAGGAACTTACCCGACCTAACTCCAAATGCATAGTTTTCTGGGTTCAGCTTCATATTGTACTGCTTCAGTATGCCGAAGTTTTCCTACAAATTTTTTAAATGGTCCTCTGCTCTTAGGGACTTAACTAACATGTTGTCAATGTAAAATTCCATTAATTTTCCTATTTGTTCTTCGAACATCTGATTTATTAGGCGTTGGTAAGTGGCACCGACAGTTTTTTAATCCAAACGGCATTACGTTATAACAGTATGTGTCGTATTTAGTGATGAAAGAAGTTTTTTCCTGATCACCTGGGTCCATTCGTATTTGGTTGTACCCATGCATTGAGAAAACTGAGGATCTCATGGTTGGCCGTGGCATCGATCATACGGTCGATGTTAGGCAAATGAAAAGAGTCTTTGGGGTATGCCTTTTTCAAATCGTTGTAGTCTACACACATTCTTAGTTCATTTCCTTTTTTAGGGACTACCACTACGTTTGCTACCTAATCCGGCTATTTAACCTCCCAAATTGACCCTATTTTAAGAAATTTAGATACTTCATCCTTGATGAAAGCATGCTTGATCTCGGACTGGGGTCACCTATTCTGTTTAACCGGGTGAAATTTTGGGTCTAGGCTTCACTTGTGAGTGGTTATCTCCAGCGGGATTCCTGTCATATCGAGGTGGGACCAAGCGAAACAATCTTTGTTAGTTATATGAAATCGAATGATTTTTTCCCTAAGCTAGGAGCTTAGCTCCGTGCCCAAGTATACCTTTCGATTAGGCAAGATTTCTCGCAATATGACTTGTCCCAGCTCCTCGACCATCGATTTAGTGGCGTCGGAATCATCGGGGGCTATAAAAGATCTGGGAACTGCAAGCTTTTTCGCAATATGACTTGTCCCAGCTCTTCGGCCGTCGATTTAGTGGCATCGGAATCATCGGGGGCTATAAAAGATCTGGGAACCCCATAATCATCATCCTCGGCTTCCTCTTGTTTTCCCCAATCTGCCGAAGATGTTATTAATGATTGCTATTTGGCCCCGCTTTTTACCATCTGGTTTGGGCCCTTCAATGTCGAAACTGTAGATGCCGGTATTACCTCCTCGACCGCGAACATTTCCTTCGCAGCCGGCTATTCTCCATAGACTGTTCTAACCCCGTCAGGTGTTGAAATTTTCAGTTCCTGGTGCAGCATCGAAGGCACCGCCCTCATGTTGTGGATCCATGGCATTCTGAACAAAGTGTTGTATCTCATGTCTCCTTCGATTACATAAAACTTAGCTTTCTGTATGGTCCCGACGGTGTTTACCGGTGATATTATCTCACCCTTAATGGTTTCACATGCCATGTTTAATCCGTTTAAAACTTGGACTGCAGGCATGATTTGTTCTTGTAGACTGAGCTGCTCCACGACCCTCGATCGAATGATGTTGGCCGAGCTACTTGGATCAATTAACACACGTTTAACTCGAATTTTATGTACGAGTAGAGATATTACCAATGCATCATTGTGGGGTTGTACAATCCCTTCCGCGTCCTCGTCGTTGAAAGATAAAGTTCCTTCTGGTATGTAGTCTCGAGTTCGTTTCTCCCTAGTGATAGATACTTTGGTGGGTTTCAACATCGGCCCCTGCGGGGTATCGAGCCCACCGATGATCATGTTAATGACGTGTTGAGGTTCTTTTTGTTCTATCTGTTTGTTAGAATCCCTGTTCCTGAAATGATTCTTGGCTCGGTCGCTCAAGAATTCTCGAAGATGCCCGTTATTGAATAGTCGGGCTACTTCCTCTCTCAGCCATCGACAATCTTTCGTTCTGTGACCGTGAGTGCCATGATATTTGCACATCTGGTTAGGATCCCTTTGGGTTGGATCAAATTGTAGAGGTCGAGGCCATTTGGTATCTTTGATGCGCCCGATAGCTGATACAATGGCGGCAGCATCGACATTAAAGTTGTATTTCGATAGCCTCGGTGCTTCCTTAGGCCCGATGGACCTGTCGAAGCTGTTTTTGGTCATGAGCCCCCAGTTGCTCTGACCTCGGTCATTTCTCCTTTCGTTTCTCATTGAGTTCCGCCTAGACCCACTACTTCTTCGATCTCTATTATATGGCTGATACCGATCCCTCTTTGGTCTTGGTTCACGATCTCTTGACTCTGTCGATGGTTCTGACCGGATAAACAGACCCCAAAAGGGCCCCGAGTTGGTCATCTTCGACTCTGATTTTTGACTGATAACGGTTATACACGTCGACCCATGTAACAGCCGGATATTCTATTAAGTTCTGCTTCAACTGCTGTGAAGCCACTAAGCTTCGAATATTAAGTCCCTGAGTAAAAGCTTGAACAACCCCAATCATCAGCGATCGGTGGCAGGTCCATCCGTTCCATTTGAAATCGATATACGAATTCTCTGAGCATTTCATTATCATTTTGCCTCACTTTGAAAAGGTCCGATTTCCTGGTTTCGACCTTAATAGCCCCAGTGTGTGCTTTCACAAAAGAGTCTGTAAGCATAGCAAATGAGTGAATAGAATTAGGGGGTAAGTTGTGATACCATATCATGGCTCCCTTTGACAAGGTTTCTCTAAATTTCTTCAGTAAGACGGACTTGATCTCATCATCCTCCAAGTCGTTTCCTTTGATGGCGCATGTGTATGAAGTGACGTGCTCGTTCGGGTCAGTTGTTCCGCTATACTTAGGAGTTTCAGGCATGCGAAATTTTTTGGGGATCGGCTTCGGAGCCGCACTCGGAGGGAAAGGTCTCTGTACAAACTTCTTTGAATCCAAGCCTTTCAATATCGGCGGCGCTCCCAGTATTTGGTTGACTCTAGAATTGTAGGTCTCTACCTTTTTGTTGTTCGCTTCGATTTTCTTTTCTTCTGATTCTATTCGTTTTGTTAGCTCCTCGAGCATTTTTATGATCTCGGGGTTACTATTCGGCTTGTTCCCAATCGAACTTTTTGCGACCGGTTCTTCCCTGTGAGCGATTTCTCGAGATAGGCCGGGCTCGATCCTGCTCGGTGTGCAGCTCTGGTTTTGTAACTGAGCTATTGTTGCCTGTTGAGCCTGCAACATTTCGAAGAGCATCCGCAGATTGACCCCGTCTCCTCTATTGTTTTGAGTATTCTATGCAGTCGACCGAGCTCCACCACGGATGCTATTCTCGGGGTCGATAGGAAAATTTGCGTCGACAGCCAAATGTGAATTAGCGTCAATCGGATCTACGATTGGAATTCCAGTTAGATCAGCAGGCGGTATCTCGTTACTGGGCGCTATGTTGTTATTTTCACCTTGGTGACGGGACTCGTTGTCAACATGCAAAGGTGCAGATTGAGAGTTTGACATTTTTGTATTTTAGCCTAGAATCGAAGACACTTCAAAGAGCAAGTGTAAAGCAGTGTGTATTATGAAAATTTATACCAAACAACCATTATTATCCTTAGCCCCACGGTGGGCACCAAACAGTTTACCCTCAAAATCGGATAACAATTGAATTTATACGCGGTTTTCAGGATACGTGATCTAACTTGATACAAAAATGAGAAATCAGAATCAAATTGAAATAAATGATAAAAAAGTAAATGCAAACCATGCAGGTTGAATAATATTGGCCTTGAAGGTTGGTTACCCTTGAGTCAAAGATGCTGCAATCGGTGCCGGAACAGAGAGATGAGATAATAATGACTAAAAATAATGGTTTATTGCTTTGGGATACGTGTTACAATCTACTTTACAAATAATCAGACTCCCCCTTTATATAGTAGAGGAGTCCTACTTCAGGTACAACTCTGTATAAGGTAAAAAATCTCATGATTTGCTAATTAATCGGTTTCATTGATACATGCCGAGATTCCCGCTGTGATACCCGACCGGTCACAGATATTTTGGCTTTCCGTTATTTTGATTTGATAATATTTTCTCGAGCTAATTTAGAATCGGGGTCAGTTCCGGGGTTACAGACTCGATAATCTTGAAGACGCATGTTCCAACCTCATGCTTAGGTTCTATGGGATCCAGGGTCGATGTTCAATTTATTATATTTCATTCTGGTCTGCCATGCAATAGGCAAGCTTAATTTCTACCATATACAAGCATAAATTTCAAAATTTTTTATTTTTTCTTAAACATCATATTCAATCAAACACTATCATACAAAATGGATGGAAGGATTACTAATTTTTGTCTAAATTTGCTGATTATTTGTCTTAATTTTCTGATTTTTTTTGTCGAATCGATCAGATTAATTCATGTCACTTTTAAAAATGGCATGCCGAAGAGTTCCTAAGAGATGATTATGATCAATACTTTAAAATCTTCATTGGATGATGTTAGGACTCAAAGAAGTAATTTGAAGAATTGTTTTGATGAAACAGAGATTATTTATCTTGTTAAGGTTTGCTAAGTTGAAAAATTGGAGGAGAAAGTTCTTAAATAGAGGATTTCATTTTGATTTTATGGGCGTTGCTCATTTGATTCCTTGCCAAGGATAATGAAATGAAACTATGGTGCAAGTGCTTTATCGGCGTGGTTTTATTTTTGACTAATATTTTGAACAATTAGTATTGGGCCAAAAGGAAATGGAGGACAACATTGTTATATATATATATATATATATATTGTATACAAAAATTATACACTTTTTCGGCTATTGATTGTAAATAATTTTTGGGGCGAGTTAAAAGTAAAAAAAAATCCATTATTAATTGTACTTTTGTTAAAAAACGAATAAAGTTGTGCCATTTCGAATAATTGAGAATTATTTTTGGCCGTTTTCCCTTCTATTAGACTTTAAAAACTATTTTACATGATTAGTGTATATAAGCATGTAGATGATTTGCGAACCTTTCGTTGCTTGATGAGTGCAAGAAAATTGCCATATCTTTTACCCAACAAAGCCCAAGACAAAATGAAAATTACTGTGACCACACTTTCTGAACTAGTATAACAAAGTTATCATTATAAATTATCACACAGTAAAAATCACAACAAATTCTTTTCTACCATAGATGGGAGAATCCCTGTCCACTTTCTCTTTTATTTACTTAAACATTCAAACTAGCACTCATAAATGACGAATACAAGAAGAGAAAGCAAGAAAGAGGTATCTTCTCCCGCCCGAAAATAGTGGTATTGAGTTCATATATAACGAGGATCAGAAAGATCAAATTTGAGTCCCCAGAGCTCAAATCTTCCTTTAATGAAATCATAGTAACCTCCCTTCAACGCCAAAGTCTTATTCACCAAAGCATCGCTCACAAATGGGTATGTCAGCAAATTGGCTAGTGATACATTCACAGCTTCCTGCAGTTTATTCATTTGCATTATTATCTAATAAATTACTAGTTGACGTTTAGAAACAAAAGTCAAAAAGACAATTATTAGTGGGAGAACACTATTTTACCTTCTCACAGCATTTGACTTGCTCTTCAAAAGTTTTATCCCCATGTTCAGCTAGCACTTTGGCCTTGGCAGGTAATCCAATTTTCACCCAGTTCTCAATAAAATCACTACATCATCACATATATGTATTTCTTCAATTAGTAATATAACATAATTAATTGTTCAGTTAAACATTATTTCCTTATTTGTTACAACTTAAATGGTGTGCTTAACGATACATACGTCGATTCAGAACCATCTTCTGGGAGTTCCATGAGAGCCTTAATACCTCCACAGGCACTGTGACCAATGACTAAAATGTTTTCTACTTTAAGATGGAGAACAGCGTATTCGATTATAGCTCCTACTCCTGAGTATTTAGTCTGTTGCAATCCAAGTCCAACACAAAAGTCAAGTAAATTAACAAAATAAATACAGAATAGAAAGAAGGAGCTAATGCATAGAAATTAGACTGATAAATGACCTTGTCGTAAGGAGGGATCATGTTGGCGATGTTTCGAGCCATAAAAGCCTCACCGGGCTGAAAATTCAGCACATGAGATGGGCTCACTCGTGAATCGGAGCAGGCAAACACCAGAAACTGTTCACATGGTTGGATACTTGATTTTTCAGCGATAGAAAATTAAATTACAAAGTAAAAAATAAAGAAATCTTCCTACTGATCGAGCTAATTCAGTGCCTGAGAAGTCACAACTCATACATTGTGTGACTAGCTAGTTATATTTCACTGACCAACCGAATTATTTGCTGTGCTAACTACTGCAGAGGACAGCTCGGTGCACAAGGCAACTTGCATTCTCGCAGGGTTCGTGAAAAGCCCGTACCTAAGGAATGTGATATAGATAGTCTATCCTAATGCAAGCATTAGTGACTGCTTCCACGGCTTGGATCCCTTGTTGGGTATGTGTGAACAAAGTCCCACATGGAAAATAAAAAGAAAAAAGATTCTAGCTACTTACAAGGAGTTGGATACTCTTAATGGTGTGAGGCCTTTTTGGGAAAAACCGTACAGACTTGACCCAAAGCGGACAATATCACACTATGTTAAGAGTATTTTTGAATCATTTTATCCCAACACCCCTAATATATAGGTCACATTGAGATAACTTTACCTTTGATACAAGGCATAAATAATAACAAAGTAATAAGATCTTGTACCTTGGGATCCTGTCCTTTCTTGAGTTTCTCAAACAATTCTGGGTTTTTGCTGATACATGTAAGAAATTAGTTTATAATTAATGACACACTTTTAACATGTTAAGGAAAAGAAAAAGAAGGGAACGTAGGGGCTTTACTCATATATCTGTGTTTTGAAATAATAAAAGCCAGCCTTGATCCTCTGAACAGGGTCGAAGGAATTGCAGCCTGTGGTTTGTAATTCAGCTGTGATTTCATCAATTCTTTCTGCTACAACCGGTTCCAGTTCTTCCTTCTCACTTCAATTGCATGATTTCCAAATCCAACACCCATAATTAATACTATTGGTTTATTAAATTGCTACTTAAGCAAGAAATGTAGATTCTTAAGCAACTGCTATTATGTACCACATTGCATCTATTTTTCCTTTAGTAAATTATTACTACTCTAATGAATACAAAATTTATATAAAGATATATGTTACAATATAGTTCAGCGTACTACGTGTATATATATATATATATTATCGTTTCTAAGAATAATCATTTGAAATATAAAATAAATTTTCAATAACTTTTATGAAAAACTGTTTAAGCAGCTAGATATTTGGAAATATTTTTGTTGAAGAAGTTTTAAAACACATCTTTGAACAAGTACTTGGGTTAAAATTAAAGGAACAACTTTGGTTCTTTTTCTAAATATTTAAAAACAAAAGTATCTTACGATTCCTTCTTAAAGCATATTTCAGTTAATGTTATAGATACGATGGTCCAAACCTGAGGAGGTTCTGGAGTGAAACAATGGCCTTCTCGTAACTTCCCTTTGCCATGTCTTCTCTCTCTGCAATTCCCCATTTTTTATCAGAATTTAGCAAACATAGTTTTCTCTCTCTCTCTCTCTACTGTATATGGTGAAATCAAAAGGTAGAGATAAACATTAAAGCAGTTGGTGAGTGGCCTATCTAAAATATGTCCAGAAACAAAATTAGAGGTCGGTATAAATATCAGAAATGGCAAAAGAGGAACTATGATATTCCATAAGGCGTACATGTTTAGCACGAAGAACGTTACAAGCCAAGAAATACGTTATGAATAGAACAAAGTCTTACATAATACAAATTGTGCGGTAGTCATCACATTTGCAGGATTGGCTAGCTAGTGTACGAGGCTATTTAACTTTATGGATTCATTAATTTTTCATACAATAAGTCAAATTAAGAACCTATTCACATAACATTAAAAGGATAAAAGATGGCCCTATTACTCGTTTGGCAAGAACTTTAATTAATTAGGCCATTGACATGTCCGTAGTCCATTACTCAAATGATCACTGAACTATCCGAAAATTAGGGAGCAAAGTCCATTTTTGTTGATTTTCAAGTTTATTTAGAGCTACGACATGCACATGAAAAGAATTGAAGAGTACACTTGAGAAGAAAATCGCTTCCTTTTTCTCTCGTTTTTATTCTCTAAATTCTTCATGTGTATTCGAGACAACAACTAACTTAATTTCAGAAATTAATGATAACAAGGTAAAAGGTGAATTAATGATAAGAGAGTCACGTATGCTAGCAATGCATTGTTAAAAAGATTTACATGGCTAGATAAAAAGACATTAAAATCATCTAATTAAGTTATATGCACCAACAAAATAATTATGCAAAGTATTTAAATTTTTGCATAGAGCTGATTATACATTAAGCTTAAAATGTGAAATTTATAATCTTAAAAATAAAATAAGTTAACATGTTACAACATGTCAAAATAACTTGATGATGTACAAATTCAACGCTATACGCAATGTAAACTCTAATATGAGACAAAGAAAGAAGGTGAATTGAGAAAAGGTGAGAGGGTATATATATACCAAAGTGGGAGCAGCGGGGGAAAAGAAGCTGAAGAGTTATTAAGTGTTGCAAAAAGAGAAGGGCGAAGAAATGTGGGTGGGAAATTTGGGTATCTTTAGCCTGCAATTTATACTAGTCAATTAGCTAGTAACTAGTAAAACTGGTTGCCCTGTCCTCTATCATCTTTCTTTGTTTTTGTATACAAGTCATTATCATCTTTTTATCTTGCGTTTTAGGTATGTTACATATAATAGCCAAACGATGAAACTGTTGAAAACAATGCTGGCAAATAAGAATTTCAATCCATTCGATCTAGTCTTCTAGATAACATAACTCGCCTTAGTCATTTTATTTATGAAACATGCGCTGTGATTTGGGGGAAAAAGCATGGGTCCTGTGAATCATATTTATAAGTATAAATCCGCCCTTTGTAATTCTTAGCATGCGTTCATTGCATGTGTATTTTATATTAATAATGATTAAATTTTTTGAAAATAAAATAAATAATATTCAAAAGATGCATTTGTGTTATAAAACAAAATTAGTAAATAACTGTAACTTCCAAAATAATATATGTTAATCATGTTTAAGGGTATAAATTTGCTCTAATGGTTCTTCTTCTAATTTGTTTTAACACTTGCTTATTTGCACAAAAATACTATAGGAGTACTGTTTGATTGAAAGAAACAAAGGTCGTTCTCTATTACATAAAATTCATGTATGATGGTTTACCAATAACTAAATATTTTTTACCTGCATCTACTTTTTCTATGAAAATACTAAAACTTTTGTCCTTATCATATTCATGCCTTAGGAATCACATTCGAATTTTATCGATACATTATTAAAAGCACAAAAATCTTTAATTAAATGTTGTTTATTCTTTTAATTCTTTAAATATTTATTTCATGTTGGATAAAATTATAATTTAATTATTTTTTTTAATATTTAGAATTTTGAAATCGACTAAAATTCTAATTGTTAAATCTTTCCTTATTTGAACTAAGTAACAAGTCCTAAAATTTAAGACTTTAGATTCAAATAAGATTTAACATATATAATTTATTTCCTTATTTGAACTATACGACATAATTATATTTCCTCTCAAATTACTTTTGCTAATATTTAGAATTAGAAACGCTGGAAGCTAAGCAAAGTCATAAAGATGGCTAGCCACGCGCGAGCAGATCTCAGACCCGGAGGTGGTGGCTAAACTCGCCGAAAAGTTTACGAGCGAGTAAGACTATCTTGGTGAATGAAATAAGAATCGATTGCTCGCTGCAGCTGTCACGACCCAAAATCCAACTAGCTGTGTTAGCACCTAACCTCACCCACTAGGTAAGCCAAATAACTACAATCCGATTCAATTAATATTTAACTGACTCTAATACACTCCCCAAGAACTGGTAGTACAAATTACGAGCTTCTAAGATTTAGAATTTGCAAAGCTGATATGAGATAAAATATATCATCTGTTTGAAATATACATGAATAGATTAATAATTCTAAAGCTTACCAAGAACAAGAGGTAGCTATGACCGGATTGTGAAAACATGTTCAATGCCAGCTCCCGCCATACATCGCAATGTCAGCATCCAAAATCTGCACACAAGATGCAAAAGTGTAGTATGAGTACAACTGACCCCATGTACTCAGTAAGTATTTTGTCTAACCTCGTCAAAATAGTGACGAGTATTTTTAGTAAAATAATACTCACTGTTATAACCTGTACAGTATACTAACAATGGAAACAATTATAGAACATAAAAGATAAGGGTACAATCAAACAAATATGTGAGGCAGAAAAAGATTCTAGGAGAAATCACAATAGCAAATTCATAATTTTTCTGGTGTGAGAAATATATTCAAGATATCACATCGAACGGCATGGTGATACCTTCGTGCGCTTGTTTCATTCTCACTCAAATCAATTGGCATGGCAACACCCTTCGTGCATTTATCTCTTTCTCACCGAGCATACATATAACAACACCGACTAGGTAGGAGAAATGCCAATAACAATAAAAGAAATAAAGTGGGAGGCACACAGGAAGCAACAACGAATAAAGCAGTACATATGGATCACGGAAACAGGTTGGGAAAAAGGGGCATAGAAATTATGACAGCAACTAGGAAGGAAAAATATAAATTTCACTAATTAGCATGGTAGAAGGCTTAGATGCAAATATAACAAACAAGAAGAAAATCATAATATTTGCAAGTTAAACAGATAGAAGGCATGGATAACACAACGATACTTTGGGTAGAGGACACATAAAGAAAACGACTACAAGTCACATAGAAAATATAGGTGCATAATAACAGCTCATGATAAAGGCATGAAAGTATACACAATGAAAAGATATCACAATATAATGTAGATCTCTTGTCCTCGCCTGCACGGAAACACCTTTCGTGCCATGAACATATGATAATATAAAAATAATGGCACGGCATCACCCTTCGTGCTTTTACTCTCATCCTCACATGATAATGTAAATGAAATGGCATGGTAGTATCCTTCTTGCATAATAATGTATATGAATGGCACGGTATCACCCTTCGTGCTTTACACTCTTCCTTACTGAGCACATGTATATCATTAACAAGTAAGGTAGGAAGCATAAATAACATCAAAGAGAGTGTTTAAACGAATATTTCAAATTGAACATCAATCACGACTTTCAACCCAATAACAATTCAATAAACTTCAAGTACTTTATTATTCTAGTATTTTAACAAGTCTCAAAAATGATCCTCAACTCATGTATAGAATTCAAAATCTCAGGAATAACGGTCGTATAGTCATATTTATGATTAAGTATAATAACAACTGGATTTAACACGTCAGTAATTTTCACAAAAGTCTGTCAGATTTTTAATCAAATTATAATAAGCCAAATCAGGGTTTCTAGCATTTAATGTCATATTCTTAGAAATCTAGAAATCAAAGAAGACATAAAACAAGAGCGTCACATAATTCTATACAGCACAATAAATCGTATAAGTTACTCTCGAGCATGATTAACTCCAGCACATGTATATATGCTCATCACCTCATATATGTATCACCCCCGCATGTAACAAACAATGGCAATTAGTAGGAAAAATTCTCTCAACAAAGTTAGGCAAAACACTTACCTTAAACAAGCCAAATCCGCTGCCGAGCAAGCTAAACAATACTCCGAAAATTCCATTCCGCGCGTACCAACCTCCGAACGCCTTCCTATCTCCCCAATTCCAGGCCAAACGATTCGAAACTAGCCAAACAACGTGCAAATTAATCAAAAATACTCCAATACTTGCAATTTAATAATTTACACAAATTCTCAACTCCGCTCGAAAAGTCAACCAAAAGTCAACAATGGGGCCCACGACTCAGAATCAGACAAAAATATACAAAATCTGAATCCCCATTCAACCACAAGTCCGACCATACCAAAATTACTCAAATTCGACCCCAACTCGACCTTCAAATCCTCAATTAAAGTCTATAAAATTTTCTACCATTTTCAACCCAAAACACTAATTTAATGATGAAAACAACAATATATTCATGTAGTTCAACCAAAACAAAGTTAGAATCACTTAACCCAATCCATATGGTAAAAATCGCCTCAAAAATTGCTTCAATCTGAGCTCCATAGCTCCAAATATGTTAAAATGGCCAAAACCTCGAAATATAGCTTCTGCCCAGGTATTTACTCTTCGCGATCGCGAAGCACAAAATTTTTCAGCTCAATTTTGCTCTTCGCAATCGCGATCGCGAAGCACAAACTCCCCAACTCTTCCCGATAGCCTCTAGTATAATAGTCATAACCTTTTGTACAAATCTTCAAATGACAATTGGTCTGACTTTCTGAAAATTAGACATCAAGGGCTATAACTATTATTTTTGGATCATCTCCAAATTCCTTATAGATTGCGAGATATAAGCTTCCAAAGTCGGATTACTGCAGCAGAGATTTTATTCTTCGCGATTGCGAAACAGCTTCTACTATCGCGATTCACAAGGCCCCAAACTGCTGTTTTCTCTTCGCGAACGTGACTAAATGTTCGCGATCGCGATGCACAGCTCTGTAGCCAAAAAATCAACAGTTAAAAATGGCCTAAAAATAGTCCGAAATCACCTCAAAACTCACCCGAGCCCCTCGGGACTCCGTCCAAGTATAACAACAAGTCCCAAAATATATTACGGACTTACTTGAGGTCTCAAATCACATATAACAACATCGAAACGAAGAATCGGACCTCAATTCAAACTTAATGAACTTTAAATCTTTCAACTTTCAAACCTTGCGCCGAAACATATCAAATCAATTCGGAATGAACTCAAATTTTGCGTACAAGTCATAAATGACATAAAGAAGCTATTCCAATTTTCATATACAGATTTCGACCTTGATATCAAAAAGTCAACTCCGGTCAAACTTCCAAACTTTTAATTTTCTATTTTTGCCATTTCAAGCCTAATTTAACTACAGACTTCCAAATAATTATCCGGACACACTCCTAAGTCCAAAATCACCATACGGAGCTATTGAAACTATTAAAATTCCATTCCGGGGTCGAATACAAAAATTCAAACTTGGCCATTTCTTTCAACTAAAGGCTTCCAACATGAAATTCATTCTTCCGAACTAATCCCGAAACATCTGAAAACCAAAGCCGACAATACACACTGGTCATAATATATCATATGAAGTTACTCAAGATTTCAAATGGTTGGACGAAATATAAATGCTCAAAACAACAAGTCGAATCGTTACAGCAGCAGAGCTTGAAAAAGTGCACGATGAGTTTGTTTGACCATTTAACAATGAATTATTATTTTATATGGAATATTTAACAAATATTAGTTTGAATTTGCTAGCAGCCATGTGTGTTTGCAGATATTCAAGTTTAAGTTTCCTAATTAAAAAAAAAAGGTTCAAGTTTGGAGGAAATGATATTTTTGTATATTTTCTTTTCTTGCGTAATGAAGAGCTTCAAATTTTTTGAACTTAGATGTAATTTAGTACAAAAAGCTCCAAAAAGGTCTTACACGCACAAAAATAAATAAATCAAGAATATTTAAGCATATTTGATCGTCCAAAAAATAATTAAATTATATTTTTACTATACATTTAAAAATATTTGTTAGAAGTTAGTAGTATTATATTATGAACGTTGGTGCTATTAAATTGTCCACGAAGTGCATGCCTAAGCATATATGTAATATGATTGAATACAATATAGAACCACAACTTTCATAGCAAATTTGAAAGCATTAAACTTATGGAAAATGTATATCTCAAGAGATTTCGACTCAACCTTCACCTAATTAGTCAATCTATAAATATTTAATTACCCGCCTTATACATGGGTAAGACAAGAATTTTTAATGCTTTACTCGTGTGTAAGGCGGGTATTAAATATTTAGAGATTGACTAATTAGGTGAAGGTTGAGTCGAAATCTCTTGAGATGTAAATTTTCCACAAGTATAATGCTTTCAAATTTGCTATGAAAGTTGTGGTTCTATATTGTATTCAATCATATTACATACATGCTTAGGCATGTACTTCGTGGACAATTTAATAGCACCAACGTTCTACATATTAAAAAAATAAATAAATTATAATTTTATTCATTGTGAAATACTATGTATTTAAAGAATAAAAAAGAAGAACTATATTTTATTAAAAGTTTCGTACTTTTAATATATTATAGATGGATAGATTATTACATGGTTAGTATTGAGCATTGCAGAATAGTTTTAGTCTTTCCCCAACCTCCTTTGCCTTCTTGCTGGTTTTTAACTTGCTCAGAGACTTTCTATAGCTCACTGCTGACTACCAATTCAAGTACCTATAGAGTGAAGAAACAGCGTATAATTTTTTTACACTACGACAAAAATTTGACATGTAACCACATATAATTGTCTATAATAAATCTAGTTTTATAAGATAAGAAATATGATAAATAATATGTTTTTACAAGTGTAAATTTTTTAGTAAGCTAAATCCGAAAGTGAATACCTCTATTAACATATTTGGAAGATACTCCAAGCTACTACGGAATATATACACATTAGTCCAAAGCACTAATTCTAAATCTTGTATCAACTTACAATCGTGGCTATGGAACTGCTTCATTGGCGCAAATCCTTCTCGTCTATATGGATGAGATTTATATAATGTATCACTCGAAAATTTTCTCAAGCTTAATTAATAGTCAGTGTATAAGGGTTCTTAAGCTTTTCACAATATAATAAATGTCAGTATCTCTTCGCCATCTTTTCGACATAGTGAGCACATTGCAATGCGGTGCCTACACGTTGTGTATATTTAAAAAAATAATAACTATTTACAAATATTTGACGTTAACGCAGTATAACTGTAATACTAAATTGAGATCGTTGCACAATATATGAACTTCAAATTCTAGACCCGCTTTTACATTGCATGCGAACGATAATATGTAAAAACGTTCTTTGGATAAGTCCAATTCCAAATAATACTCTGATGTTTTATATTTCAGTACCACACAAGAGGGGATGATTTGTATGGTGTCCAGTCGCGTGCACTAGATTATCGAAGGACCTGGTTCTTCTATGTGTTCCTTACACTACAATTGCGGAATAAATAATGCAGAAAATAAAGAACACATAAATTTTTTCGTGGAAAACACCCGGCTCAAAAGGTGAAAAAACCGCGACCTACTACCTAGTAGGATTTGCCCAAACACTTCACTACAATTCTAAGCCAACAACAAAGTTTACAAACTCTTACAAACTTAAGGATTAACTCTAACCTTTGTAGCGACACGCCATAGGCTGTTGCAACTACTTCAAGTTAACTCTAACTTGAATAATACAACTCAAGTACCTAATGCAATTTGCTTCTAAGAAAGCTGAAAGGTACAACTCAAAACACATACTACACTTTGAACTAGAAGTAAAGACAACACATAAAACTCTTTATGAAACTGTTTTTTCAATCTAGTTCGTGTAACTTCAGGATCACACTCTTGAGTCTCACAGGAATTGCTCACAAATGCCTTGTTATTTTGCTCTCAATTCGTGGTTTCACTTGTTAATGTGTGTGTCACCTGTAAAAGAGAACAACATTGATATTTATAGAGTTAGTAAATAAAGATTAACTAGAGTTTTAATGCTTTATTCTTCCTTGATGGAAGAGTTAGTCAACTTAAACTTCTAACTATTCCCTTATCTTGGATAGAATTCTCTTCAGTAAGGAGTCTTGCTCCTATTAAATATGCAACGTTTTCGTTCAGGGATTATCAGAAATAACCACTTATACTTATCCCTTTCACGTGCATGCCTTTTGCTTGATTTTGTCCGTCACATGTGTACACTATCCATGCATGGACATGGTTCATGCATATGTTCCTTTGTTAATCATCAAAACCAAAATCGCTCAGGTCAACAAATTTCCCCTTTTTGATTGACAAACTCTGCGCTTTCAAGAAGCATAGAACCTGTTTCAACTTAGCTCAACATCAAACACAATGTTAGAACCCTTTCCATTTAAAGTCGCAAATCATTAAGGACCAGGTTCATTAGGTTATAAAAATCATAGTCCAAAGCAAAAGCACACCTTATCTCCCCCCTTTTGGCATCATCGAGCCAAAATTTAGACACCCGAGCTACATATGCAACTATATCCTTCTTCATCTTTCTCCACCAATAATTCTGCCGCAAGTTCTGATACATCTTGGCCGTACCCAGATGAATACAAAAAACTGTGGGCCTCCTCAAGAATAAAGTCATGAAGCCCATCCACATTGAGCACATAAATACGACCATGTATCCTCAAATCCTTATCATCTCCAATAGTAACCTGCTTGGAACCATCGTGCCGCACCATGTCCTTAAGGACACGCAAATGGGGATCATCATATTGACGCTATCTGATGCTTTCATAAGAGGAAGACTAAGCGACTATGCAAGCTAGCACACGACTGGGCTATGAAACATCTAACTTCATGAACTGATTGGCCTAAGCCTGAATATCTGTTGCAAGTGGTCTCTCACCAACTGGGGTATTTGCAAGGCTACCCATACTCACTGCCTTTCTACTCAAGGCATTGGCCACCATATTGGCCTTCTCTGGGTGAAACAAAATAGTGATGTCATAGTCTTTCAACAGCTTCAACCACCTCCTCTACCTCAAGTTGAGATCCTTCTGCTTGAACAAATATTGTATACTCCGATGATCCGTGAATACCTCACACTCATGCCGTAAAGATAATGCCCCCAAATCTTCAGCGCATGAACTATGGCTGCCAACTCTAAGTCATGAACAGGGTCATTCTTCTCGTGAACCTTTAACTGCCGCGACGCGTATGCAATTACCCTGCTATACTGCATCAATACTACACCGAGCCCAATACGAGATGCATCATAATACATCGTGTAAGATCTTGAACTGGTGGGAAACACCAACACTGGTGTTGTAGTCAAAACAGTCTTGAGCTTCTGAAAGCTCAACTCACACTCATCCGACCATCTGAATGGAGTGCCCTTCTGGGTCAATCTGGTCAATGGGGCTACTATAGATGAAAACCCCTTCACGAACCGGAGGTAATAACCCACCAATCCCAAGAAACTCCTGATCTCTATAGCTGAAGTAGGTCTAGGCCAGTTCTGAACGGCCTCAATCTTTTTAGCATCCACCTTTATGACCTCTGCCGATACAACGTGCCCCAAAAAGGCGACTGAGTCTAACCAAAACTCATAGTTTAAAAACTTGGCATATAACTGGCTATCCCTCAAAGTCTAAAGTACAATTCGAAGATGCTACTCGTGCTCCTCTTGACTGAGAGAGTAGATCAAGATATCATTAATAAATATGATCATAAAAGAATCCAAATAGGGTTTGAATACCCCGTTCATCAAATCCATAAATGCAGCTAAGGCATTTGTCAACCAAATGACCTCACTAGGAACTCATAATGCCCATACCGAGTCCGAAAAGCTATATTAGGAACATCGGATGTCCTAATCTTCAACTGATGGTAGCCAGATCTCAAATCAATCTTCGAAAACACTTTGGCACCCTGAAGCTGATCAAATAAGTCATCAATCCTCGGCAATGGATACTTGTTCTTGATAACAACTTTGTTCAACTGTCGATAGTCTATACACATCCCCATCGACCCATCCTTCTTCTTCACGAACAACACGAGCACAACCCAGGGCGAGACACTTGGTCTCATGAAGCCCTTATCAAGCAAATCTTGCAACTGCTCTTTTAACTCCTTCAACTCTGGTGGGGCCATATGGTATGTCAGAATAGAAATATGCTGAGTACCCGGAGCTAAATCAATATAGAAATCAATATCCCTGTCGGGTGGCATCCTTGACAGGTATGCAGGAAACACCTCTGGGAACTCACAAACAACTGGTACTGAATCCATAGATGGAACCTCCGCACTAGAATCACATAAATAGGCCAAATAGGCTAGACACCCTTCTCGACAATACGTCGAGCCTTCACATAAGAATTAACTCTGTTGGTAGATTGGCCAGGTGTCCCCCTCCACTCTAATAGAGGTAACCCTGGCAAAGGTCACCGTCTTGGCGTGACAATCCAATATAGCATAATAAGGTGACAGCCAATCCATACCCAAGATGACATCAAAATATACCATATCAAGAAGTAGAAGGTCTACACTAGTCTCAAGACTCCTAATAGTAACCACACACGAGCGATAGACATGATCTACAACAATAGAATCTCCCACAGGCGTGGACACATACACATGAGCACTCAAAGAATCACGAGGCACAACCAAATATGAAGCAAAGTAGGATGACACATAGGAGTAAATAGATTCGGGATCAAATAGAACTGGAGCATCTCTATGGAAAACGGGAACAATACCTATGATAACGACGTCAGATGACTCAGCCACAGGCCTAGCTGGGAAAGCATAACATCGGGGCTGGGCCCCACCATTCTGATCTACATCTCTAGGATGGCCTCTAACTGGCTGGCCTTCACCTCTAGCGGCCTGACCTCCACCTCTAACGGTCTGACCCCCCACCTCTGGCTGCCTGGCCCCTGCCTGTAGCTGGCTGGGTGGGCGGTGGAGAAACCAGTACCGGAATCATGGCTCGAGAACCCTGCTGCAGCATGTTGCCCTGTGATCTGGGTAAAATCTAGCAATGTGCCTCGGATCACCACAAGTATAAAAAGCCCTCGGTTGCTGTGACTGCTGACCCTGAGGACCTGAATAACTACTCTGGTAGCTCTAGATTGAAGGTGCGCTGATAGGAGTTGGTGGTGCACTATAGGCTGGTTGTCCAGAATGAGGCACGTAAGGACCACGACTCCTTGAAGCACTATGGGACGCCTAAAGCACTGAATGAAATGGCCTAGGAGGATGGCCTCTAGCAAAAGCACCCCTGCCTCCAGATAAGGAACCGCTGAAATTACTGGAATGACGGGGCCTCTTATCTGACATCGGCCTCCTCTCCTGAACATGAACCAACTCGATACGTCTGGCAATATCAACGGCCGTAGAGAAGGTAGATCACTCCCTGTCTCCTTGGTCATTTGAAGCTTGAGAATGTAAGTGAGCCCATCAACAAATCTCCTCACTCGCTCCTTCTCAGTAGGAAGCAAAATAGTGGCATGGCGAGCTAAGTCCACAAATTGAGTCTCGTACTGGGTGACGGTCCTACCACCCTACTGAAGTCACTCAAACTGCCTGCGATACTCCTCCCTCAGGATGACTGGGATGAACTTCTCCAGAATTAGCTCTGAGAATTGATCCCAGATAAGTGCAGGCGACCCAGCTGGTCTAGTCAACATATAATCTCTCCACCATCTCCGATGGAACGTGTGATCTTAAAGGCTGCAAGATCGACCCCATTGGTCTCGACTATACCCATGTTCCGCAGCACCTCATGGCAACGGTCCAGAAAATCATGTGGGTCCTCAGAGGGTGCACCACTCAAATGAACAGGAAAGAGCTTGGTGAACTTATCCAACCTTAACATAGCCTCACAAGATAAAGAGGGCCTATCACCGTCTTGTGCCGCAACAACCGGCTGAACTACCCAAACTGGTGGGGCTGCAGGAGTCTGAAACTGGGGAGCCACCTGCTCCGGAGTGTGATTAGCGGGAGTCTGTGCTCCTCCTCCAGCCCGAGAAATGGCTAGTGCCACCAGGAAAGTATCGGTCAGGGCCACTCTCTCCATAAGGCCCACCAAAGAACGTCCTAAAGCACTGGAGTAGTTATGAACCCCTCCGGGACCTGAGCTGGTCCGACAGGTACAGTCTGAGCTGGAACCTCCTCAAAATCCACCTGAGGCTGCATTGCTGGTGCTGCTGCTCGAGCTCTAGGATGAGCTCTGCCTCTGCCTCTGCCACGACCTCGGCCTCGACCTCTGCCCCTAGTCGTAGCTGCTAAAGGGGGCTCCAGCTCCTATCCGGCGGTAGATGCAGTTGCGTGTTCTCACCATCTACGAGAGAACAAGAATAGAAGGGTTCAATCATCAAAGACAGAATAAAATCGCACAACAGAGCCTTTGAAAAATAAATGCAGACGTCTCTGTACCGGTTCTCTGTACTCTACTAAGCCTGCTCGTGACTCGTGAGACCTAGGCAACCTAGTGCTCTATTACCAACTTGGCACGACCCGAAAATCCCACCCTCGAGACCGTGACGATGCCTAACATTTCACTTGATAGGCAAGCCACCGTTCTTCAAATTAAATAATAATGAAGAAACCGAAATAACTGAAATAAGTTCTGAAGTAAAGTGTGGAAAAACATAACATCTGAAATATCTAATACAACCTGAATCTGGTGTCACAAGTACACGAGTTACTAGAAGTTCTACAATAGAGTCTGAAATAAATATAATTATTTCGAATGAAATAAACAGTAAAAGAGGAAAGAGGAAGGAGACTTCAAGGTCTGCGGGCGTCAGTAGATCTACCTCAAGTCTCCGAATGTGATAATCCGAGCTAATGCACCTCACGTACAGCTGGGACTAGTATCAAAATCTGCACAAGAAGTGCAGAGTTTAATATGATTAAACTTGTACAAACATAGAAATATGTACCAAACAACAACAAATAGAGATTTAATATGTATAGTTGGGAGGGGACATGCAAAAGGGGGACAAGATACTATAACTACAACATAAAGGACAATACAAGGCAGTCAAATAAGTCATCAACCAATAAAGACGCATAAACATACTGAATACAGATGGCATGACATCACCCTTCGTGCTTTTACTCTCAACCTTCCCATGAAATGATGACATAAGTAGAATGAAATGGCACGATATCACCCTTCGTGCTTTTACTCTCGATTTGCCCATGTAACAATGAATAATTGATATAGATAGCACGGCATCACCCTTCATGCTTTATCTCTCTTCCTCACAATGTATTAATCACTAAATAAAGTAATAAAATGGCACGGCGTCACCCTTCATGCTTTAACACTCTCCCATACCATGTAGTAATGAATATAAAAATTCGGGAGATAAATAATGTAAACGATGTACGTTAATAATGATTCCAAGATACCAAACCTCAACTTCCTAAATATTCAACCATCACAATAAATCCATAAATACAGAAGGAACGATCAAATAAGTAATAATCTAATCTAATAATGTATGGTATAATTTAAGAGGCAATAAATCACAAAGAAACAAGTTCTACTGCATGCTTTAACCCAACAACAATGCATAAGTACTCGTCACCTCACATATACGTTGCACCCACACATTAAACACGTAGAAAATAGGCAAACAAGTCATAATCCCTCAAGTCAAGGTTAACCACGACACTTACCTTGCTCCGCAACTAACTCAAAGTTCAACTACGGCTTCGCCTTTCGAACAAGCCTCCGAACCAACCAAATCTAGAAAATTATCAACCAAACGATTCAAAATAAGCCTTAGAAACTAACCACGAATGAAAGAGGTTCAATTTAGATCATTATTGAAAAAGTTAACAAAAGTAAACCCCTGGGCCGCTTGGTCAAAACCCCAGGTTTGGGCCAAAACCCGATCATCCATTCACCCCCGAGCCCGGTTATGTAATTCAATTCGAAATCTAACCTTAATTCGAGATCTAAATTCTAATTTTACAAAAATTCCTAATTCTACCCAAATCCCTAATTTCTACCATGGAAATCCTAGATTTAAGGTTGAAATCTTATGGAATATAAAGGGTAATTGAAAGGAAGTAGATTAGAGTCACTTACCAATGAATTGAGGAAGAAAAGCTCTTGGAAAAATCGCCCTTAGGGTGTTTAGGGTTGAGAATTTGAGAGAATGAGCTAAAATCCCGTATTTCTCAGCTTTTGACCAGGCGCAGATATCGCATTTGTGACCCGGGGTTTGCATTTGCGAACCTCGCAAATGCGAAGAAGCTCCATCTTTGCTATCACGCTTTTGCGATGATTTGTTCGCAAATACGAACTTTGGCCCTCTGCAAATGCGACCCTTTGATCGCAAATGTGATCCCTTGCTGACCCAGTCATTTTTCGCAAATGCGAGGAAGTGGTTCACAAATGCAAACATTAACCTCGCAATTGCGAGATCAGAGGCTGCACCAGGACCAGATTTTCACCAGCTATTTTTCTTAAGTCCAAACAACTCGGAAGCTAATCTGAAACTCACCCGAGCCCTCGAGCTCCAAACCAAACATGCAAACAAGTCCAAAAACATCATACGAACTTTGTTGCACGATCAAAGCACCAAAATAACACCTAGAACTACGAATCGGATATCAAAACGAATGAATTTTCCAAAGAAACTTAAGAACTTACATTTTAACAACCGGACGTCTGAATCACGTCATATCAACTTCGTTTTGCACTAAATTTTGAAGACAAGTCATAAATGCTGTAATGAACTTATACCAAGTTCCGGAACCAAAATCCAGACCTGATAGCAACAAAGTCAAACTTCAGTCAAACTTATTAATTCTTTAAACCTTTAAGCTTCTAGTTTTTAACAAATTGCGATAATTCGAGGAAGGGACTTCCGAATTCGATTCCGGGCATACACCTAAGTCACAAATCACTATACTGACCTACTGGGACCGTCAAAACACTGATCCGGGTCCATTTGCTCAAACCCTCGACCAAAGTCAACTAAAATGAGTTTTAAGACACGATTTCACTTTTTTTTATCAAATTTTCACATGAAAACCTTTCGAAAAATGATACGGAATATGCACACAAATCGAGGAAGCCTAGACGGAACTATTTGGGGTTTCAAAACATAGAATTGAGGGTTAAAGCTATAAATGACCTATAGGGTCATCACACTATTTTTCGTACAATCATTTTGATATGCTTTTTTCTTGGGGTTTTGGGTAGTTGAAAGTGTGGGTGAAGGTTCTTTAGAAGGTGAGGAAGGTTTTTTTAGAGTTTTTTTGATTCTCATGAGCGTTTGCCATTTGATCAGTTCAGAAACTTTTCTGAAATGGAGAGAGTTTTGAGGTTTTGGAGATTTTGATCTTTCGAAAATATTTGAGATAAGAGGGTAAGGTCAAATCAATTTAAAGAGGGGGAGTTTAAGTGGTTAATGGTAGCTGTTTATAAGCTCAGAAGTCTAATCAAACTGGAAAAGTCAGTTTGAAAAGACGTTGGAGTCTTCCCTAGAATCTAGGCAATTATGGCGCGTAGGACTCCTTTTGGTGAAACTTGTTCATTTGTAACGGTTAAGCTTTGAGGGAGATTGGGATTAAATGAGACTCTCTTTTTGATAATAATCCAATTACAATTATTTCAAAATATGCGGAGTGGAGGGTACGTACCCTGTAATCTTGATGAACCAGGTCCTTCACTGAGAATTCTCTTGTGTATTTCTGAATTTTTCTAAGAATATAAAGATAATATCACTAGAGATTAATGATACATTTTAGCACATGACACAAAAGTATACTAATGAAAGTATGATACTGAGCAAAACCTAATCTAATTATTTACATAATTCACAAATTATGTAACCAAATATTGAGTTAGAATTGATTTCTTTTAGGTGATCTCAATCATTCCTAATTCTAACCTGTTCCTTTCAAAGTGTTCTCTACTTAGAGCTTTTGTAAAGATGTCAGCTATTTGCTTGTCAGTAGCACAAAATTCCACAGTGATCAAACCTTTTTCATAGTTGTTCTTCAAAATGTGATGCCTAACATCTATGTGCTTAGTTCCTTTGTGATGAACCGGGTTCTTGGTCATACTAACTGCACTGGTGCTGCCACAAAAGATGGGGATACAACCTACATCAATTCCAAAGTTCATTAATTATTATTGGATCCACAACAATTGAGCACAACATGAGACATCAACCACATACTCAGCTTCAGCAGTAGACAAGGCCACATAAGTTTTCTTTTTGGTGGCCCACGACACAAGACATGTGCCAAGAAAATGTGACATACTTGAAGTGATTTCTCCATCCACAGAAATCTTGCATAATCAACATCAGCATATCCCAATCAATATTACTACCTTTTGGATACCATAGACAAAAATGAGTTGTGCCTTTTAAGTATCTCAAGATCCTCTTTACAACCTTCAAGTGGAACGCCTTTGGATTTTCCTGAAATCTAGTGCAAAGTCCTACGCTGGAAACAATGCCAGGTTTACTAGCAGTAAGATGTAACAAAGATCCAATCATTTCCCTATACTTTTTCTGATCAACAGATGATCCAGGTTCATCTAAATCTAATTTTGGTGAATATTGCAATATGAGTGTCAATTCTTTAGATGTTCCTTCCTAGTTTTGTTGTTGAGGAATATGTTCATGGACAGGTTCCCTCGAGGTTTGAGGATCAGTTCCTCTCTGTTTAGTTCCCCCTGTCAGGTTGCCCTTGGTGGAAGGACCTGTTCCATGACATGTTCCTTCCGTGCAGCTTCAGGCTGGGCTGTAGTTTCATTTGAGTTTCCTATCAGCCCAATTGCTTCATCATCTTGTTCTTGCCTCTTAGAAGAATGTTAGTTTCATCTAAAAGAACATGTACACTTTCTTCTACACATATAGTTCTTTTGTTATATATCTTATAAGCTTTACTATGTGAAAAATATCTCAAGAATACTTCCTCATCACTTCTGGGATCAAATTTACCTAGTGAGACTTTTCCATTATTGTGCACAAAGCACTTGCATCCAAATGCCCTAAGGTGAGATATATTTGGCTTTCTCCCTTTAAGAAACTCAAAGGGAATCTTCTCAACAAGAGGTCTAGTCATGCACCTATTTATGATATAGCATGCAGTATTCACAGCTTTTGCCCAGAAGCTATGGAGCAATTTACTAGCAAGTAGCATAGTCCTAGCTATTTCCTCCAATGTCCTATTCTTTCTTTCAACTACTCTATTTTTTTGTGGAGTTCTAGGAGCAAAAAAGTTATGATCTATGCCATGTCATCACAAAATTCAGCAAATTTAGCATTCTCAAATTCAGTACCATGATCAAACCTAGTTGATGCAAGTTGATTACCTAGTTGTTTCTGAGGGTTTTTCAAACAAATGAAGCGAACATGTCAAATGCTTCATCTTTAGATGTTAAAAACAGTGTCTAAGTGAACCTAGTGTAATCATCAACAAGTACCATAATATATCTCTTACCACCTCTGCTCAATGTTCTCATTGGTCCACATAGATTCATATGGATCAGTTCCATTGTCCTGGTCGTACTTACCATTTTCTTGCTTTTAAAAGAGGATTTTACCTGCTTCCCCCTTATACAAGCCTCACAAAGTTTATCTTCCTTGAATTTAATGTTAGGCAGTCCTATCACCAAGTCCTTGGACATTAGTTTTTTGGGTTGGCTTAGACTTGCATGTCCAAGTCTCTTGTGTCAAATGAGGGGATCATTGTCCAACACACTTAAGCAAGTGAGTTTATTATCTGAAAGTGTGGACAGATCCACCACATATATGTTATTCACTCTTTTTCCCTGCAGAACTATCTTGTCTGTGGTAGATTTATCACAAAGCATTTAGTAGAGGTGAAAGCTACCATGCTACCTCTATCACACAGTTGTGAATACACTTATTAGACTATACTTCAGTCCATCTATCAAGGAGAAATTTTCAATAGAGTGAGAATCTATCTTTCTAACCCCAATGATCTCACCTTTCTTTCCGTTTCCAAAGGAGACATTTTCTTCTTTAAGGTCCTCAAGTGAAAGGAACTGGTTCTTGCTTCCTGTCATGTGCCTTGAGCAGCCACTATCTCTGTACCATATTTGGCTACTTTCCTTCACTTGGACCTGCGATAGGAAATCAGGGTTTAGTCTTAGGAACCCAAACTATTTTGGGTCCCTTTCTATAGGTAAAAGAATAAATCAAATTCTTTTTAGCCCAACTTGACAGCCTATTTTTCCCTAGGACAAAATTTCTTTTCTTTTTACTTGCCTTCTCTTTTGCAGTGCATTCACTCTTATAGTGACCAGTGTTACCATAGTGCGTGCAAATCTTGTTCTCAGGGAGTGTTAGGTTCTTTTTTTTGGGATCCCATTTAGGTGCAGATTTCCCAAAGCTAAGTCCCTTTCTGTTGCTATTATGGTGTTCTTGTATCCATGAAAGTGCATCGGAGGACCTGTTCCATTTGCATGTTCTATCAAGCTCATGTTTAACCTTTGTCAAGTGCTCTTTCAAAACTCTTACATTTTCTTCCTTTTTGTGTAGCTCATCTTTAACCTTCCTTAAGTCATCCTCTAGGTTAAGTTGTATATCACTGGCTATCTCTTTTTTCTCGTCCCTAACTTTAACTTTATATTTTTAGATCCAAGTTCTAAGACAGTTGTATCAAGTGTATGAACCTGGTTCTGCAAAGCAGTATTTTCCTTTTCAGTTTTACAAACATTTATTTCCAGATTTTTGCATTCTACTTTTAAAAAGTTACACTCTTTTGACAACTGTTCTTTTTCAGAACTTATATTCTTAGATTCATCAATTAAAGTTAGCAACAATTGTGATAGTCTATCTTTAGAAAGGAGTTTAATTTTAACCTTAAGGTCCAGAAAACTTATCTCAAATTATTCATTAGGTTCATCTTTAGATTCTCGAATTGCTATAAGAGCTCGTTCAATATTATCATCATTATCAATGTCCTCATTGGAACTGTCTTTCCAAGCAGCAATCATTGCTTTGGATGGCTCTTGTTGTAGTTCTTCTTATCATGAATATGTTCCTTCTTTTTGTTCCTTCTTCTAGATCTCTCCTTTTTCCACTTGATTTCCCACATAGGACAGTTCTTGATCATGTGGTTCTTTTTATAACATTTGAAGCATTCATCAGTCATCTGCAAGTGATCCCTTCTCCTCTCCTTCCACAAGGAATAGTAGTAATCATTGGATAGCGGTGGCCTAGTGGTGGATTGCCCTTCCCAATTTTCAGGTGGTGCACTCCTCTTGATCTTTTCCTAAGGTGTTAGCCTCTTCAAGCATAATCCGCTCTGATACCAATTGATATTTTATACTTCAGTACCACACAAGAAGAGGGGCGGGGATGATTTGTGTGATGTCCAATTTTCGCGTGCACTAGATTAGCGAAGGACCTGGTTCTTCTATGTGTTCTTTACACTACAGTTGCGGAATAAATAATGCAGAAAGAACACAAGAATTTTTTCGTGGAAAACACCCGGCTCAAAAGGTGAAAAAATCACGACATATTACCCAATAGGATTTTCCCAAACACTTCACTAGAACTTTGAGCCAACAACAAAGTTTACAAACTTTTGCAAATCTAAGGATTAACTCTAACCCTTGTAGCAACACGCTACAGGATGTTCCGACTACTTCAAGTTAACTCTAACTTGAATAATACAACTCAAGTGCGTAGTACAGTTTGCTTCCAAGAAAGCTGAAAGGTACAACTCAAAACGCATACTACACTTTGAACTAGAAGTAAAGACAGCATATAAAACTCTTTATGGAACTGGTTTTTCAATCTGGTTCGTGTAGCTTCAGGATCACACTCTTGGATCTCACAGGAATTGATCATAAAATGCCTTGCTATTTTGCTCTCAATTCTTGCTTTCACCTATGTATGTGTGTGTCACCTGTAAAAGAGAACAATGTTGACATTTATAGAGTTAGTAAATAAAGATTTACTAGAGTTCTAATGTTTTACTCTTCCTTGGTGGAAGAGTTCTAGTCAACTTCAACTTCTAACTATTCTCTTATCTTGGATAGCGTCCTCTTCAAGTAAGGAGTCTTACTCCTTATCAAATATGCGACATTTTCGTTTAGGGATTATCAGAAATAACCGCTTATACTTATTCCTTTTACTTGCATGCCTTTTGCTTGATTTTGTCTATCACCTGTGTACACTATCTATGGACCTGATTCATGCATGCGTTCCTTTGTCAATCATCAAAACATAAATCGCTCAGGCCAACATACCCCAATATATATAAAGGAATATCCAACAGAAGGGAATTACATAAACTAATATTCCGTCCATAAATTAACCTAAACAGTGGTTTTATTCTTTGACATGTTTTAAGGAAAAAATGAAATGATTCATGCATTTAATTAGCTTTTCAATATTATCATACTTAGAGATCCAGAACATGTGTGTGTACGGGTAAGATTGGGGATAACATTACCTCTGATTTTCCGGTAAGGAAACGAGAGGGAAGCATGATCTGATGCAACCTCGAGTAAAGTCGAAGGGTTCCTCGTTTCAGAGCCCGGGGAGGACGAATGGTGCATCCGGGATCGGACACGACTGAACATTGCGTCCGGGCAGAGTGAAGGTTCGAGACCAAGGAAAAGAAAACGGTTAAGCACGATAAGCGGGGAGCCGTAATATCCCTATAAAAATCCCGTCCGGCAAGACTTGTACTAGGATTGAAGCTCCCCTACTATATATAGAGGAGAACTTTTTCATTTTAAACCACGGTTAGCACGCATATCAAAGCAATAGAAGCTTATTTTCATTCTCAGCTACTGTTCATTGTCCTATTCAGCTGCTTAATTATTCGGTTACAACTGAGCCAGTCTCGAGGGCTCGACCGAGGGTAAATTTTCAGTGTTCTTGTAAAAGGCCAGTATTGATTGTTCATCACATTTAGTTTGATTATTTTGCTTCCTTTTACTTTAGTTAATTTTTTTTTCATAGATCTTGTTTAATTAAATCACGTATCTTTTGATCGTATTCAAATTTAATTCTTACTTATTTTAAGGGTAAACAATGTGAAATGCCAAATTTGGAGCATCTGAAACTAAGAAGCTGAAAGATTGTTGTCATGGCTGTTGTCATGTTTCAATTACTGGAATGAAATACGTAAACATTAGATGACAAATGCTCGTACTTTATCACACGTTTTCTCAAGATTTTGCCACTTTCTCATCTTTGATTTGCAAATTGTCAAGAGCTGAATTTTTCAATTATTAGTAAATTTAAAAGGCGAATGTTAAACCAATAGAAATTTCTTGGAAAAATACTTACTGCTACACATAAACTACAATTTGGCTCCATTTCTGGAGCTAGAATTTCATAAAAATCGTAAAGAATATAAAAATTCAACTTAAAATCTTAAATAAGTATATAAACAGTTCAAGATTAATTCCGTACGTAATTTAGATAATTAGATGCCCTTGTGTACCCGATAAAAGGCCTATGGAAAATATGGAAAAGTTACAATTATTGTGAAAATATGTTATTATCGGCCACGCAATTTATTGTACATCATCTACCACATGCACCATGCATGTTTCACGTTAATTTCCAAAATAGTGACTTAATTTGTTAAGTAGTTCCTATGTGTCTTTCAAGGAAAAGTATGTTTTTTTGTTTTTTTTTTTTTTTGGCTTAAAAAACACGCACAAATCTTTAAGAAAACGACAAATAACCAAACATATTTTCTTTCTCCCCGAAAATTGCAATTCAAAATGCTTCACGTAATTACAATTTGTTCCTATCTTCGAATTTTCACCCCTGAAGATTTACTGGACGGTTGCAATTATGCATCGCCCACCACATGTATCACATTTCACGTTAGTACAATTTGCCTCCATCTTTGTGACCTGAATTTCATAAAAAGTTAAAAACATGAGGAGAAAAATGGGAAACTTGCCCCTACCAGCTATTACAAGCACTTGTTAGTATTACTGGCAGAATAATTCATCTCACACGTATTATATTTCACATTACAGCGATTGCAGGATTCGGCACCATCTGTGGAAACTGATATTTCATACACCTATGAAGTGCGAGAACCAGACAAAGGAACAACTTTTGCTCGTTAATTCAGTAGCTTTTGCTCAAGAGATTTGTTGTATATCTATTAAGAGATTTGTTGTACAGTAAAATCTTTCTATAACAGCATCGTTTGTTTCGATATCTTTGACTTTTATAGTGTATAACACCAGTTCACATTTAAATGTATTTTGGCTATTATAAACAAAAATAATTCAAAAATCAAATGTTTTTTCTTTTTTAATTATTCCATATAAAAGATAAGAAAAATATTCAAATTTAAATATCAAAAGATATACATATTTTACTAATTAAATATTAAAAAAGCTAATATTATATAAAAAAAATTCATAACTAAATGTGCAAAGATTTAAACTCTAAGACACACATTTTATTGCTACTGCAAAATTAAATTCTCTCAAGATTGATGGAAAAACTCCATAATTTTAGCTTGTTTCCTAGATTTCAATCTCTTACAACTGATATAATGCTTGAATTGGTAAAGATTTATGTCCAAAATTTTCAGCAAAGTAGTATCTGATATCCTTTGAAGTCAAACTTATCATCGGTAATCTTAGATATTCTACATGGCTATTATAGATGGATAATTTTACATTGTTGTTATAAGTAAAAGCTATAGAGATACAAAATATAATAAGAAAATTCCGTTCTGAATATAATTTAGCTTTTATAGTGAATGACAGTTATATAAGTATTTATTTTAAAAAAGGTACAGTTGAATTTGTAACGTGGTTTATAGACACTTCGATCAAGTTGACCTGATTAATAGATGATACAGAAAATAAAATAAAGATAGTTAAAGAAAGAACAAGCATGGACTTCAAGTTGATCCCACCGGAACAATTAGAAAATCTTAATAGCCATTGTATAAAGCTTTGTAAGAATGAGAAAAGAATATCAACCTTTGTAATACAAGTATTTCATGTTCTTCAATGACTACAAATGTTGTTATTTATAGTAAATTTTGAGGAGACAAAATTCTCAAATCATGTTCTTCTTAAAGATGTATACAACCCCTCTTAATCGCAATATAATGTTTAAAAATAAATGTTATGATTTTCCATAACGGCTGCTCCTTTAATGTTGTCTTCTCCAACCGGTGGCTTACTTTCAAACTCTCTTTTCCAAACTCCATGGCTTTGGAATTTACACAATACCGGTCACACGAATATTCGGTATCAACTATTTGCTGACTCATCTCCACCATGTCATCACTGCCACGTGTCTACTTGAGAAGCATACTAAACTATAAATTTTACCCAATACAGATAGTCCTCCTACTTTTCGGTGACTCCGCTTGATGTGACCGGGAAGTATATAAGACCTTCTATTTTCTTGGCGGAAAAGTTGTTGAATGATTTCTGAAACTTGAAAGGACGCATATTTCTTTGCATTTAATAAGCCGAACACGTGTTGCCCCGTGATTTGACAAACAGTTTCGCCAGTTACCTAGGTAATGATGGCTTTATATTGAACCGCCTATAAACTTTCTCTATTTTCTCCATCTTTCACTTCTTCATCAAGCGTTTTCTACAATCACCTTTCTCAGCTAATCCTTCAAATTCGAATATCACATTTCTTTAATTACCATGTCTTCTGTTATTTCTTTTCCCGACAACTCATCTTCTCCCACTAAACAACACAACCTATTTTGACTGCATCTCTACTTTCATCCACCAGTGTCGGTACTTGTATCAGTGGGGGGCCATGCAAGAAAAACAAGTCCAAGTAAGCTGACACTGGACCTCCCATAACAAATACAATTATCCCTACTCAATGGTCATTCAAAAAAGATCTCCAGGTCCAAAAAGAATCCTCTGATCCTAACAACCATAGAAACAGAGCAGTCAGTAAATATACTTCATCTATTCGCCTGGCCAGTATTCCCGTCGTAAAGGATTGTGATTGGAATAATATTGAAATTTAGCCCCTTTGAAGTGGAGACGATAATTTTAAGCAAACCAGAGTATATTTTTATTTACACATACCATTTTACCTTCAAAATTGGCAAAACAATAGACCCAATTATTCAGGAACTTTGCCGGAACTACCAACTCTGCTTGGCTCAAATGGGTTAGGCGATTTGGCGTACAGTAGCTTGCCTCCGGTACCTATGTTCCCGAACACACGAAAACCTCACCTTTGCACGTCTGACCCGCCTTTATGCTCCCAAGATTTTTCGATGAGGCATGATCAAATTTAATAAACGTGGTCACAATACCATCATCGCCAGTGTTGATGATGATAATGATCGTGATTGGATGGAGAGATTTGTTGTTGTCGTGCCCCGAGATATTCTACCAGCATCAACATCCCCTATCAATGAATCTTGGGGCTGCACTCGTAAGCTTTCTCAAGTATCTCTTACTGTGTTATTTTGAAAGTACTTTCACTCTCTCTTAAACTTTCTTTCCTTCTATTTTAGCCACTCTGTGGGTTCCCCAGTAGTAAAGCACCTAACTCAATATGTTCAAAATCTTTTGGATACTTCCACACCGGATCTACGCAGAAGAAAATTTCAATAAAGAAAAACTAGAAGGGCAAAATCACGGTGATAAAAGCTTCATATTTACCTTCTTGACATATGCCTCCATACATTCCAAAGGGATCATCTGGTTGCCCTATTGTTGAGGTTTCACTTGATCCGAAGGTAGCTCAACAGTGGCTTCAAGAGGAGCTCATGATGCAGCTCTTATTTTCGATTAAGGTGCATCATTGATCATTCCCCAAACAAAGGGGAAGAAACCAAAGAGGAAGCATCCCGCTAAGACTGAGGCTAAAAAGAAGACACCGACCACATAGGAGATCTCAGAAGGACCGGACACAGTGGTCCTTGATGAATAAGAAATTGAGGACGAAACCAAAATGGTTTCTCTTCAAGAAGAAGCAAAACACCAATAACTCCATTGGAGGATGTGGAAGCGCTTTTTTGAAAGTATAAATTGGCAAATTCTCACTTCTGGCTCTGATTATCCTCAATAATCAGAAGGGCTATGCTTTAGGTGCTGCCCTAACTTCTGCTCTACCACCGGTCTCCATCGAACAAGAGCAAGGTACATGTTCCCCTTGATCACCCGATGAGGGGAACATAGACAACGTCTTTCCGGCTTTCATCTGAAATCCTAACGGTAAACGTAGTGTTATCTTTACAGTTTTGGACGTATGTCACTTACTCTCCAAACAGATTGGCGTAGCCAACTACTTGAAACCTCTGGCTTTGAATAAGGATTGTAGAAAAATGGATGCTTTCTCTGTTATATCCCATTTTAACCGGGTCAAATTAGAGTATAACATATTGGTGATTCAAGTATATAATTAAAAGAGAGTCGCCACCTAATTATTTTAACGGTGAATTAGGACACCAGTTTATGAGTAAGGGCTCTAATTAATCCTATTGGGAAGGTTGTAAAAGCATCCTATATGATCCGTTAATTATGGTTAACCGACCAAACTTAGGTTAATTAATCTAAGCCTATTTGTTAAATATATTACTAAGTGATTAACTAAAAGTGTATATGGCTATAAGCTAGATGCGAAGTAATTCTTTAAGTGGTTTAAAAGAGTAATTCAAAACCAAATGTAAGAGTAAAATATAGGAATAAAATCAAGCAAAAATCAGTTGCCAAATGGGATAACTCAGTCAAGAAAACTCTGATTGGTAGTCAAGTTTGAAATCAATTTGGATTTGGATTTTGTTGGAAAACGCACCGAGTTGTAAAACCCTTTTTAAAGGCCTAAAAAGCAAAGAAAAACCAATTTTGGTTATAATGGAAATATCAAAGGCTGATTTTTCCTTAAGGATTTTTAACAAATCATCTAACTAGCTTTTGATATTGGAGAATAAAAACTCCAATCAGTAATTGATTTTAAGTCTTCATATCTAGCTGCATTATTATATGTGATGGAAAAAAGGTTTATTAATAATTAGACCAGGATCCTGAATGATTAAATAGACTTCACTGTTAATCTTATGCTAAGTGTAAGATAAATCCCAAACACAAATAAATCGACAACCATAAAGAAAGGTTAGACAAAATAAATGATAACATAAAAAATAAGAAAGATGTCATATGCGTCTCCAAGCAAACTCACTTGTTTTCCTGCTGATAGGGTGCATTCTAAGGAGGATGGTATGGGATGTGATGACTCCATGCTTGGTAGTGTTGGGTCTTGAGCGAGACTCCATTTTTGCCCCAAGTGTATATGTACATAAATAAAAAAAGGAAATTAGAAAGAGAAAGCACATTCTTGCTACAAGAAAAAATAGACAAAGAGTATGTACCAAGATACAGAGAATGTTATCCTTATCACAGAATGACATACTACTGCAAATACACTATAGGTATCCAGACAAGGTCATTGCTAAACGTTAGACTAGTTGCTAAGTTCTGAGCAAGAAACTGAAGCTATGGACAAAAAACTAGAAGTGGCATCTTTTAAGTTATACTATCTAATAGATTATTCCTTTTAGCTGCAGGTGTGTTTTACGAATGGTGATATGGGAGTTTCTTCACATTAGCAGTTCTACTCTAACAATTAATTGTAAAGGATGCTATCCCTATGGACATGATTTCTGTACATAAAGAAAATAATGAGAATACAACAGAAACCACAAGCATCTTAATGAGCTATTTTCCGTAGCCGGTCAAATATTCTTATAGAGCAAACCTAAGGCAGCTAAGACAGCTACATCACATTTAATCCATCACAATATACTATTTATTTTTAGCAGATTCCTATATGATAGAACCGTTCATGATTTTATAGGCATCTGATATTACAGACAAATACCACTTCAGACAATCAAGCATACACTTTAAGTCTTCGACGATGAACTAGTCATGGAATTACTCCCTAAAACCATGTTTTAACATACACAGAAGTATCTCTATAATTACACTTAGAGCGTACAATACTTGAAACAGATAATCATGAATGATCCTTTGACTAATACTATCTCAGCATATCCTTTAAAAAGGGAAAAATCCTTAGGGAGCCGATTTAACATTTAAAAGGGATTTTGTGGCATTCGATCATGTTAACAAGTTATACCTACTTAAAATTGGGATAGAATACAATCAAGATCTAAAGTGTATGTTCGTCACCTGATGCATTCTCTTTCTTTCTCAATTATCATAAATGTTTTAAGGCGCATAAACTTTAGATAGTCCAAACCTAGCAACAAACTTTATTTATAAACAAACAAGTAAATTTGTAGTTCTTGAACAACAGCTAAAACATAGATTCTTCTTTAAAAAGGTACGAAAATGATCTTAATACATGCTCTCCAAAATGAACAACAACTATATTTAACACATAATTTCTTTTAAAAAGCAACGAAGACAGAATATTAACCATCAACCAAGGGACATATTAAATACCTATTTTCATGAAATCTAATCACATATAAAAGGGTAAAACAAAGACATAACTAAAGCTCGGAAGAAAGCATGAATTGATCAAAAAATTCAGAATCACAAATATCAAGCGAATAGAAAGATCACTGACCTTTTTGGGCGCAGTGAATGGGGCGTCGCCGAGCAGGTCTACTATCTCCGACTACCTCGAACAGCTGCCGAACTCTGAAAGAACAGAATATAGCCTTTGTTCTGATTGCGCAAAACAAGCGGAGACTAAAAGAAGCGAGTGTTTTTTAGAGTGAAAGCAAGAGAGCAGTAGTGTTAGAATTTGATACAATCCAGAACCGTCTTTAAAAGGGCTCTGGCATGCGAGTATTTATAGGCGGGCAGATCTCAAAATTATTCCAGAGTCACGTGTAGGGGCTTGATTTCAAAAATACAACCGTTGAATCAGAGAAGAAAACAGACCCGTGATTGAAAAGAACCGTTGATAGCTCAAAATAGTCGGATTCCGCTGTATGTGTCTCTGTACTCACTGGAAGATGAAAGAAAAAGAAGAGAGAGGGGAGCGTTTGATAATTTAGAAAAGAGAGATGAGGCTTGCGTGAAAATGGAGGCTGCAATGTCTGGCGTGGAGACTAGAGGAGCTTGGAAGTTTTCTAGAAATAGAGAAGATGACAAGGGCTTTATTTTACTAGGGTCAAAAATTAGGGGTGAAATACTTTAAGGGGGTATTAGGCTGATTGGGCTGAGGTTCAGGCGTATTTGGGGCATAGGTTTTTTGGGCTAGGTTCTGATTTTGTGATGGATGGCCGAATTCAAAGGCTTTTGGACGTAGTTTTGATGTTTAAAATCCTTTCTTCCTTGCTTTCTTTAGACCTCTAACTATGGATTAAATATTTTAAAGAAATAGTTTGAAAGAAAGGATGGACAAAAATAGATGTCAACACTCTTTGTTGAATGCTTAATCAACAACAGCATGCATCTCTTTGCTCAGGTATCATTCATCTTCCTTTCATCTTCTTTACACTTACTTTATATCATATTTAATAATTTTAAAACTAACCTTACAAGCTAACCTTTTTGCCTCCAAGAGTTTGCAAAAGATGATATTGGACAAAGAAGCATTTCAGTCTGAGCGGGATCAACTTGCTGAGCGTTTTCCAGTTCTAGAGGCCAAACTTTCTCAGATGGGCGAACTTGTAGCCTGAATAGAAAAAACAGAGTAAGAAAAGATGGCTCACAGTCAAGAAGCCACTCAGCTATCAGTTGAGCTTGCTAAATTGAAGATTAAGTGGCAGAGCTGTAGGATGCTATAAATTTGGTGGCCGAGTGTGAGTGTGCTTCCATGTAAAGAATCAACAACTTGGAAGATAACTTACGTTCCAAGATCGAGAAAGCTACAGCAGCAGAATAGAAAAGGGAAAAGATTGTGGAAAGGCTCCGAAAGGTCATAGAAGAAAATCGTGAACACGCCAAAACCAACACTAACCTTTTCGGTGCCTACAATATTTTAAAGGTTGACAACGAGTGGCTGCAGGTTGAAATATTGATGAATTCTTGAGTGTTCTTGCCTTGGTTGGTTCTCCAATCTTTTGTAGGTCAAAAGTCCCCTCAAAATCGTATTTTTGATGTATCTATACCATGTAGAAACAAACCCGGGCGAAGCTACCCTTTCCTAGATGAAGTAGGAAATTACTCTGTAACTTTTGTACACCCGCGCCGCGCCATGTGGCACTTGTGAGGAAATCCAGAGGGCTCGCCAAAAGTCTATCATACCCCATTTGCACTGTCGCGCCGCGCCTCGACGCTCCCCATCCGCGTTGTGCCTTTTTCTCAGAGTAAATTAGTTTTTTCATTTTTTGATATCCGGACTTTATCCTCAACCCCCAAATGTGATCCCGACTTAATTTCTTGGGCTTCTACTCAGACTTCAAAGCTCCAACTTGTTCCATTTAGCTCCAAATAACCTAAATAGCTCGAAATCCTTTCCCACAAGGCATAAAACACATAATAAGTATAATTCACTATCATTTAAGCTCAAACACACGTAAAATACAGTAATTAGAGTGCAATACTAAGGCTAAAATACGGGTTTCTAGCCTACCATCAACACCCCACACTTAGACCATTGCTCGTCGTCGAGCAATCAAACTACACTTTACATAGGGACGACTTTTTTATTAAAGAACCTCCCTAACACATCAGGCCAAGAATATTTAAAATAGACGAAGCACCATGTCATAACATCCTAATCTCAAGACTCGACTCAAAAGCACCACACGTTTTTTCGCAACATGTTCACTTACTCTAACACAGAGGTCAAAGACTTTATCTTACCTTCACAAGTCATGTGCCCTCACATAAACAATAGAGAGTAGTTCCACACACAATATAATTCAAGAACAAATAAGAACTCAAGATAGAAAGAATTCACTCATTCTCAGAAATAAAATTCATGTGCCACAAAGAATGTACTATAAGTTTGCCCGTAATGTAGTACTCTACTAATTGAGCTAAGTGATTTAAAGATCAAGTAGGACTTTGTTTTGGTTGTAATGTAGGTTGTAGGACGGGTTGGATACATATGAATATAGTGACTACACCTCCTTGAGCACTTTAATACTTATAATTTCACAATTTAAACCCCACACTTGGGTTGGACCAAACCCCAACCTTCACATCATATTAACACCAAGCTCCCAATTTCTTTAAGCATAGACAAAGCAAGATTTACCACTAGCAAGGACTAATTTTCTTTATAATATCTACACACACCAATATTTTTTCCTTTTTCTAGATTCTGATTTTCTCTTCTTTTTTTTCAATTCTCTATAAGTGGCTCACAATAATTTTTTCAAACAGTGCACTTTTCTCCTTTTTTATAGTTACACTCAAAACTCTGACCACACCTCCACTTAACTTTTAACAAGCTCATAAATATATCAAGTGCTCAAGAGAGGTAAATGGTTCAAACAGATAGTCAATTCAAACAAAGGGGTCAGGCTTGTAGTGCGGTTGCCAAATAAAGTAGGATTACAGGCTCAAAAGGGCTAACTAGGATGCACAACAACTAGACTGAACAAGACTACTATTTCGCTTTGCAAACACACGGGGCAAGTTCTAGATATCAACTGACATGCACAGAAAATCACAACAACCTCACACACACTTTGGCACATAACTCACTTAGGCTCGGATCTTTCCCGACTCTCTAGTCAAAGCAGTTAAACAAAGTTACAATCAACCAATTTAAGGCATTTATCTAAAAGTCAAGAATTGAGCCTAGGCGTCACAACTAAGGCACTCACTACTCTCAAGGCATATACAGTCAAGGAAAATTACTTCAAATTAGCAACTATGACTTAAGATCCTTTACTCCTATAAAACAAAAACGAACTACATCCGGTTCAAGTAAAACCTTTAGAAAAGAACCGCGGCACAAAGAAAAATCAAGGGGGAATTACTACACTACCTAAGAAAGTAAAATAATATAAAATAAAAGACATATTTTTGGATTTCCAAATTATTTTAGTTTTTTTGTATTTTTCTCGTTCAACTTCAAATCCCTCAAGAAGCCAGTTGACGAAATCAATCGTCGGGAAGAGTCAAAACTAACCAATTAATTACACCTATTGCAGGCCGATAAAATTCGGAGTTATGATTACAGTCCATATTGTCTAAAAAAATAAGAAACAAATCAAACAACACCAACTGGTAAATAGAAAATAAGTACAAATACAATCAAATAGGAGCACCCCACCCCACACTTAAGAAATTGCATTGTCCCCATTGCAAAACGGTAAAACAAGAGTGAAAAGGTAACTCCTTGAGGCCCGTGGCGTACTCCTCATCGACACTCTCAAAGGTGCGCAGGTACTCTTCATCATTAAGAGGGAATAGAGTTTTTGCGTCCTCATCCGGTGGCATCTGTGCTCCATCGGCCAAGCCCAACCATTGCTGAGTGACCGCAGAGAGGGGATGGTCCTCCTGCAGCTCTGCCAAGTTAATCTCCCCCCGAGCAACGCAAAGGTGCATATCAGCAAATAGTAGCTGCAGTGCCTCCTTAACACAAATAAATCTCAGATATACAGGAACAACAACAACGGGGGGCTCTGTCACAGCTGTGACATCAAAAGGCTTAAGAGGCCGCATAACCGGAATCGTCCGATCATAATGGTCCTATCCTCCACATGTGCGTCCGTAGAAGCCACATGATCATGCTCGGGAAATACAGGCAGCGGGCCCCAAGTGGTCGTACTCAAGACATGTGCTCAAGCATAATATTACCAAGATCAAACATCATCGAGTCAAAATAGCATAAATGAGACACACTTTCAACCAAGAGACGTCACTGTCATTCTGGGTAGGCATGATCTTTGCATTAATCAACTGGAGAATGACTCTGGCGGGACGCTGGAAATAGCGCTTCTTCATGTCTTTATGGAACTCATTAGCATATCGCGTCCATATGGAAAGAGACTCCACTCCACACAGCTGGCGTCTAATATCAGGATAGGGGTCAATACAGCAACCTCAGGAACAACTTATGCGAGTGCTCCGCGAACCCCATGATTTGATTTTATTACCGAGGAAGAAAAGGGAATCATCTTTCCTCTCACCTCCACTTCATACATCGCATCTAAACTAGCCTCAAGTTGCCAGTTAGCATAGAATTCCTTAACCATGCTCACGTTCACCTACTCACCGAGACGGAACAAGCTTTCATCTTACCATCATTAATACTGACTTCCGGGTCAGGACTCACTGCCGGAACAAAGGTCTGATACCACATCCTAGCATGAGCTGGCACAGCCCAAATGCCATACTTGCAGCTTAGTACTACATCCGTATCTGGGTCAATGCGCTCCTTTTCCTCCTCTACCACCGGGGCGGGGAGAGGTGCCCGCCTACCTCCTTGACAGCTACTAGAGGCAACCTTTGAGGTACCTGTGTTGGACGGCGAGACATTGTACCTAGCCACACACTTAAAAAAAACGAGACCAAACGGGGTAATCATCCCACACTTATGTTATTGACAAGTTCACAAGTACAATGTGTATCGGGGGCTCAGACTATCTTATTGAAAGCATGCCACACGTATTCAACAACCCACTCAACTACCAACATAACCTTACAACAACATAACCACGAACTATACTAGTGTAAAATACAAAATCAAGAAGCTAAACTAGTAAATAAGAAAGAAATGAAGAAGTTATACTAATTTACCGCTACACAATCAAAAAGTTACAGTACAACCCTACACAAATACTTCCCATGAATTGGACATCCCAATTAGCAACTAGCTACACATTAGCATGTGGTGGTCAATCGATTAGCACTCGGGGCTAACACGTTGAAGTTTCACAATCTAAGAACATGATCGCTCACCCCACACTTATCATCTATTATCACCATTAGCACCAAATAATTATCCTCCAATTAAGCAACGAACTTCACATTTTTTTTTCAATAAGTCATTTTTTCAAACACATAGTAGGCACTAATTTCACCCCTTTATTTTCACTCCACATGCTCAAGAACCTCCATGCTTATACACTAATCAACCGCCCAACAACAACCAAAGCATCACCACATTGTAACAATAACACAGTGCTTCAAATTTACACAAAATTATCATGAATTTTCGGCCATATAGGCACCCCCACCAAGCTTCAACACAAATTAATTCCAACACCATCAAAACACACCAAAAATTACCCACAATTATAAAACAATGAAAATCTCACAAGTTTAAGCAAGAATTTCAGCGAAAAGATGAATATTAACCCAAAAAATTGAAAAACTACCTAGGGTTAGAAATATGAACTAAACTACCTAAAATTACTACTAAAGAAAAGATATGAGAGAAAGGCACTTACCTTGATGAGTGATGGAGGTAGGAGCTTTGAAGGGAAGAAATTTGAAGAAGAAGAAGAATGGGGGAATTGGGGTGAGTTAGAGAGGGGAGATTTGAGAGAAGGGAGAACGAGAGATATGGGTTAAAGGGTGAAAGGGAATAGGAAAAAACAGGGTGGGATGGGCGCTATGTTTTTTTTTTTTAATTTTCAAATTTTTTTATTAAATCCTGGCCGCAACTTTGCATTGCCGCGTCACTAGGTGTGGCTCCCCATGCGGCGCGGTAGTGAGGATATTCATAGGGCTCAACTCTGATAGTCTCCGCCATTTGGCCTAGCACGGCGCCCTATGCAGCGCGCTAGGCCACTTTTCTCAGAGTTTTGATGTTTTTCACTTTTTAGCTTACGGGTCGCACCCAACTCTGTTATTTACTTATTTTGTGTCTGATTCATGCTCATACCTGTTCAAACATATATCAAAACTCCTAAACTCTAATAATCCTAAACTACCATTATCTAACTATTCTACAAAAGCAAGAAAAATGGTTAGAAGTAGTTCTGAGTTATAGTCGTCAGCTTGACTCTGTCACTTAGGCTCATTTGATCACCATGCTAGAGGATTGGTTGTCCAATCCTCCAACAAGGTACTGTTTCAACATGTGCCCATTCACCTTAAAACTTTCATTCCCTTCTTCATCCTTTATTTCAATGGCGCCATACGGTGGAACGTGTTTCATCACATACGGACATGTCCATCTTGACTTGAATTTTCCGGGGAACAATCTAAGTCTACTATTGTATAGTAAGACTTTGTCCCCTTCATGAAACTCCTTTGGCTTAATCAGACGATCATGCCACCTCTTTGTCTTCTTTTTAAAAATTCACGCATTTTCATCCGCGTCCAGTCTAAATTCCTCCAATTCATTTATCTGCGCCAACTTGTGTTCACCTGCAAGACTAAGATCAAGATTAAGCATTTTAATTGCCCAATAAGCTTTATTTTCTATCTCAACTGGTAGGTGACACAATTTTTCATACACTAGTCTGAATGGTGAAGTCCCTATGTTTGTTTTGAACGTAGTTCTGTACGCCCATAGAGCTTCATCCAACTTTACAGACCAATCCTTACGAGAAGCACTAACCGTCTTTTCAAGATTTCGTTTAAGTTCACGGGTTAGGCACTTCAACTTGCCTACTAGTTTGGGCATGGTACGGGGTTCCTATTTTGTGTGTGACCTCATACTCAGACAATAATGCTGTGAACTGCTTGTTCACAAAGTGTGACCCACTGTCACTGATAATTACTCAAGGTGTCCTAAAGCGGGTAAAGATGTTCTATCGTAAGAACTCACATACTACCCGAGCATCACTTGTCCTAGTAGGGATTGCTTCAACCCATTTAGAGATGTAGTCAACGGCTATTGGGATATACTCATATGAATGAGACGATGGGAATGGGCCCATGAAGTCAATGCCCCAAACGTCAAACATTTCATATACCAGAATGGAGTTTAGTGGCATCTCATCCCTCTTGCTAATGTTACCTACTCTTTGACACTTGTCACAAGCAGCTACATACGCCCGTGCGTCTTTGTACAACGTAGGCCAATAGAAACGGGCTTCCGTGACCTTTGCTGCAATGCGATTTCCGCCATAGTGTCCTCCAGATGCTCCATCATGGCAATGAGAAAGAATGCTTGCCATCTCTTCCTCAGGAACACACCTTCGAATCACACCATTTGTACACAGTTTAAACAAGAAAGGTTATTCCAAAAATAACTTTTTACCTCACCTTGAAGCTTCTTTCTTTGATCAAGAGAAAAGTCACGAGGCAACCATCCACTAGCCAAAAAGTTGGCTACATAAGCATACCAAAGCACCTTACTTAAACTGTTCAACTGGAGGTCTCTTTAGTCAAGATAGATGATCGGCGACTTGATTTTCTGTGCCATTCCTATCCTTGATCTCCAACTCAAACTTTTGGAGCAACAACACCCACCGCATCAGACACGGCTTGGACTCCTTCTTACTAAATAGGTATTTCAAGGCTGAGTGATCAGTGTGTACAATCACTTTATTCCCCACCACGTATGGTCTAAACTTGTCAAAAGCAAAGACCGCGGCAAAGAACTCTTTCACAGTAGTGGCATAGTTGACTTGGGCATCATTCAACGTCTTGGTTGCATAGTAAATGGGCCTAAACATCTTATCTTTTCTTTTCTCCAAAACAGCTCCTACAACTACATCACTATCATCACACATTATCTCAAATGACTGGCTCCAATCAAGTGTCACCATAATAGAAGCACTCACAAGATTTTCCTTTATCAATTCGAATGCTCTTAAGCACTCCACATTGAAAACAAACTTGACATCTTTCGCTGGCAATGCAGTCAACGGTTTGGTAATGCTAGAAAAGTTTTTGATGAACCTCCTATGGAACCCAGCATATCCCAAGAAACTCCTTATGCTTTTCATAGAAGTCGGTGGAGGGAGCCTAGCAATTACATCAACCTTAGCTATATCAACTTCAATGCCGTGTGCAGTCACCTTATGGTCCAGGACAATTCCTCATGTCACCATCAAGTGACACTTCTCCCAGTTAAGAACCAAGTGAGTGGCTTCACAACGTTCAAGCGCGCGCTCTAAATTCTTCAAGAAATCCTCAAAGTCATCACCAAAGAGGATTAAATCATCCATGAATACTTCTATACACTTCCCGTATAAATCGGAAAATACAGACATCATGCACATCTGAAAAGTGGTAGGTGCATTACACAACCCAAATGGCTTCCTCCTGTAAGCAAAATACCTGATGGGCAAGTGAATGTGGTCTTCTCAACATCTTCTAGGGCAATGGGTATCTGATTGTAGCCTGAGTATCCATCCAAGAAGCAGTAACATCCATGTCCAACCACTTTCTCAAGCATTTGATCAATACAGAGAAGTGGGAAGTGGTCCTTCCTTGTTGCATCATTCAGCCTTCTATAATCAATGCACATTCTCCACCCAGTGACTGTTCTTGTGGGGATCAATTCATTGTCTTCATTCTTCACCACTGTCATGGCCCCCTTCTTAGGAACAACTTGCACTGGACTAATCCACTGGCTTTCAGAGATGGGACCCATATCTAGCAATTTGATGATCTCCTTGCTTGAAGGGGCTATACCACTAGCTTGCTATTTTCTTTCAACAGAATTTTGTGAATGCAAATGGCTGGACTGATTCCTTGAATATCAGCTGTACTCTAGCCAATGGCCTTCTTGTGCTTTTTCAGCAACTCCACCAACTTTTACTCCTGTGTACCTGTCAAGTTTTAGCAAAAATAATCACAGGAAAATTGTTAGTTTCAAGAAAAGCATATTTCAAGTGAGTGGGGAGGACTTTCAATTCCATATTAGGCTTAGAAGCTTCCTCTTTAGTTCCTCCTCATCAACCACTTGATCCTCAGTTTCAAGAGCTTCAGCCTCTTTCTTTAGTTCAGGATCTTCATCCTCTACTGTACTAGACTGAGTAACACACCTCTCTAGAGTATCCCCCACAAGTTTGTCAAACTTGTATTTTTCCTTCAATTCCTCAACAAAATCTAGCTTGAAGCACGAGTAGGCAAATACCTCATCACTGGGGTATTTCATCATCCTCTTCATCTGGAACACTACTTTTTCATTGCCCATTCTGAGCATAAGCTACCCCTAATAGATATCAAGGATAGCTCTGTCTGTACATAAAAATGACCTCCCTAGAATTAGAGGCACCTCCTTGTTCACCTCCATATCCACCACAATAAAGTCTATGGGGAGCACAAACTTGTCCACCCACACTAGAATATCCTCAATGATTCCCTCAGGTAATTGGTGGTCTGGTCTGCCAGTTGTAGGGACACTGGTATTGATTTGATCACTCCAAGCTCACCTTCCAGTTTTGTGAATACAGATAGAGGCATTAGATTTATAGGTACACTAGAATCACAGAGGGCCTTGTCGAATTTCTCACTCCCCAACGAGCATGGTATGGTGAAGCTTCCTGGGTCCCCACACTTTTGGGGAATTTTATTTTGTAATATGGCACTGCAATGGGCATTCAGCTTGACCAGTATTGTCTCCTCCAATTTTCTCTTGCTAGACAGGATTTCCTTCAAGAACTTTGCATAAGCAGACATCTGATGAGTATCTCCGTGAAGGGAATGTTCACATAGATTTATTTGAGCATCCCAAAGAATCTCCCAAAATATGTGTCAAGGTTTTCCCGCTTCATCTTTTGAGGGAATGCTAGAGCTGGCGTATGTCTACTTTCTTCAATCTCCTTTTGTACCCCACTACTCCGGCCTTTCTGCTCTTCACTCTTTTTCTCTTCCAGTGCCTCGGTTCTTGCTTTAACCAATGGGTCAGCAATGTTTTGCCACTTCTCAGAGATACAACTTAGATGGTTTCCTCTGGGTTCTTTTCAGTGTTAGAGGGTAAAGTCCCAGGAGTCCTCTCAGATAATAAATTTGCAATCTGTCCCAATTGTCTTTCTATATTCCGGATGGCCATGCCCTGCTCTTGAATGGTTGCGCCCTGCTCTCGGATAGTTGTGCCCTAAGTCTCAAATTTTTTATCTGATTTGTTGATGAATGCCTTTATGAGATCCTCCATACTAGACTGATTTGACTGTTGTGTCTGGTATTGCTGCCTCTGCTGGTTCTGAAAATCTGGTGGTCCTTAACCCTAGGGTCTGAGATTATTTTACTTCTGAGATCAAGCTCCCACTAGGTGAACTCCACGAAAAACCTGGATGTCTTTGACCCATAGCAATATAGTTGTTCCCACCTTGATAGTTTTCTCTGTTAAAGTTCCCCACAACGTTGACTTCCTCAGCTGATGCTTGACACTCATGTGTAGGGTGTCCCATTGCACAAAAGTCACATGCTGCTTGCGGTCACTTTGTACCTTGGCCAATGTCAGCTTCCTTATCTCCTTGGCCATGGTATCTAGCTGGGCTTGCATGGATGTGTTAAAGTCCACCTGGTGAACCCCAACTAATTTTCTTCTGTCATTACTCTCAGCCGACCACTGGTTAGCATCTTCAGATAGTTCATCAAGGATTAAGACAACCTCCTCTAGAGTTTTCTTCATTAGGGAACCTCCACATGTAGTATTCAGAGTTCGTCGCGAAGAAGGTGTTTCTCCATCCCAAAAATCCTGAAGTTGCATCCACAAATCAATGCCATTGTGCTGACACTTTCTAACTATCTCCTTGAATCTTTCCCAAGCTTTGAAAATCGTTTTTGTCTCCTTCTGGCAGAAATTGTGGATTTCCCTTATGAACTTTCCTGTTTTTGCAGCTGATAAGGACTTGTCAAGAAACTTTTAGGTCATATCTTCCCATGTCCTGATCGAACCTGTGGGGAATCTACGAAGCCATTGCTTCGCGTCATCTTTCAATGAAAAGGAGAATATGCTTAAGTAGAATGCATCCTTTGATACTCTATTATATTGGAAGGTGTTCATGATTTCTTCAAAATCTATCAAATGAGTGTTAGGATCTTCCTTCACCTTCCCTCTGAAAATACAGTTGTTTTGGATAGTTTGAAGCAAACCTTGCTTCAATTCAAAGTTGTTTGCTGCTATGGGGGGAGGTCTGACACTTGACAGTCCTTGATTATACACTCGCCTAGCATAGTCACCCAATGATCTTCCAGGCCTGGATGCTGCATTCTCGAACTGGTCTTCAACCAAGGGTCAATTTAGATTGAATCTTCGACTGTCTCATCAGCAATTCTCCAGGCTGCTTCAGCTACTATCCGTGCAACTTCTTGTTGTGCTGCCTCTCTTGCAGCTAAGTCTATTCCATCATTCTCCTTGTTTGCCATGGTATTTTGAGTTGAAGTTTGACCCAAGAAGTTTTTTGTTAATTCTCTTTCTTTTCTCAATTGTCACAGGTGTTTTTCCAACTCTGGTGGGTATCACTTCCTTGAAGAGGATGAAGTCATACACCAAAGAAATCAACCTGTATCTTGCACACAAGTGAGAAAACATGAATACACTAATGTAAAACTTAGTTCCTTAATTAGCACTAAAAACTATTTTAAACACTATTGATTGCCAATCCCCGGCAACGGCGCCAAAATTTGACGAGCGCAAAACACAATACAAAATTAATGCTCGCTAGCCAAAGTCTTGGATTTAAACAGTGTTCGAATAATCTTCAGTTGATTACTATCCAGCAGAATTAACACTTTGGTTCGATGACTATTACTACGATTAACTACTAAAATTTAAGCAATTAACAATTTATCACAAAAGACAGCAGATGAGCATGAACAAATATCAATGAGGGAAACAAAGGTAATTGACTAGAAGGTGCAAGATAACTGACTTGGGATCCAATTCTTGAGTTAATTCACCCTATAATATGGTTAATTCTCACGAATTCTCCGATAATCAGATTACATTTGAAGTTAATGTACCTCCTTTGATTAAATTTTAATTTCAGTAATTAATCCAATTGATCACGGTAAATAATTGCAACAATAAAATGATGGTTATGATCTAAATGATAACTTGTCAAGAATATTTCCTTATTTTCTAGTTTGATTAACAATCCAAGAGGCACTTTCGATTACCTATTTGAATCACGAATTTAAACTAGAGCATAAGATATCAAGAAATCAATATCAAACTCCTCTTTCGGTTAAGCAAAATAGTAAATAACTCCACAATACAAATTAAAGCTCTATCAATTAATTCTAAAAGTTATCAAGAATCAAATCCCTAACCAAGTTATCAAAACACCGTATATGCCAACTCCTTAATGGAAATTACTCCATAGCAATGGAGTAAGAGATCTCATTAAGGTTCAAAAATAAAGAAAACATCAATTCAAATGATTCGATACGAACTCCCATATTGCACCAATTGCATGTTGAAATATTGATGAATTCTTGAATGTTCTTACCTTGGTCAGTTCTCCAATCTTTCGTAGGTTAAAAGTCCCTTCAAAATTGTGTTTTTGATGTATTTATACCATGTAGAAATAAACTCGGACGAAGCTACCTTTTCCTATCCGAAATAGGAAACTACTCTGTGATTTTTGTACACCCGCGCCGCGCACCGTACCGCGCTATGTGGCGCGCTTTTGAGGAAATTAAGAGGGCTTGCCAAAAGTCTGTTAGACCACATTTGCACTGCTGCGCTGCGCCTCATGGCGCCCCATGCGGCGCGGCTGTGCTTTTTTCTCAGAGTAAATTCATTTTTTCATTTTTTGACATCCGGACTTGGTCTACGACCCGCAAACATAATCCCAGCTTAATTCCCGGGCTTCACTCAGACTTCAAAACTCCAACTTGTTCGATTTAGCTCCAAATAAGCTAAATAGCTCGGAATCATTTCCTACAAGGCTTATAACACGTAATTAGTGTAATTCACTATCATTTAAGTTCAAGCACACGTAAAATGAAGTAATTAGAGTGCAATACTAAGAACAAAACACGATTTTCTAGCCTACCATCAGCCGAGATTTTGAAATGAAAGATACCTTTTTTGCTTAACTTCTCAGGGTTTTAGCAAAAGATATCTTTTTGATTTTTGCTTTTCTATTGTCAAAGTCTGGGAATTTTCACATCCAGTTAACTTTAATACCGGTTATTAATACTTCTGAGTTTTAACCTTTAACTAGAAAGGTTTCATAAGAGAGGGTCTTTATATTTACGGTGCTCTTGAAGACAACGTCTCATGTTCATTCTAGCACTTACATTTGAAGTTTAAGAAACATTCAAGTAAAAGAAAAAACATGTCTTTTGTACAAGAAATAAGATATAAAAACGAAAGGACATTCATTTATTTTCTCTATTTTCAAAAGTACATTTACACAAGTAAGAAAATTCGTACATTTACTAAGTAAACGAAACTGCCAATACATGTGGCAAATCATGTACTTCTTATTCCTACGAGTCTGGATATACAGTCCCCGGTCCTGACTTATGCCAAACTTTTAAGTTTAAAATATATTTCCAAGTTTTAGCAGTCTGCGGTATTGTTCCATTTCTAGATACTTCATTTACCTTTTGAGGCTAGTATTGACACTTTTAGTATTCTGATAGGAGTAGCTTCCCCCCTCCCCCAAGTGTTCGGATGCAAAGCATGAGGATACGAACACAGAATTTTCAGTTGCTATTAGCAATTCTTATTCGAAGTATGCTTTACGTTGCTGCCTCATTAAACCTTGCCAGAATAACCGATTTGGAACAAAAACTGGACGGAAAAAAAGAGCATCAACGCATATTTTCAGTATAATCAGCGGTCGTCAACAATAGTACCTTTTAAGACGAGTCACGTTCCAGTTTCTTGGTAATTTAACTCCATCTTGATTATCCAAATGATATGAACCTTTATCGGTAATAGCAAAAATCAAATAAGGTCCTTCCAATTTGGTCCCAACTTCACAGTGTTGACTTCCCGGGTATTATGAGTCACTTTTCGTAAGTCCAAGTTTCCGACTTTAAAATAAAAAAGATTTTCTGTTAGATTATAATGCCTTTCCATCATCTGCTTCTGTGCCATCATTCTCACATAAGCCAAATTTCGATGTTCCTCAAGCAACTCCAGCTTAACCAACATCACTTCATCATTTTTCTGCTCGTTTGCCAAGGAGATCCTCATGGTTAGTTCACCTATCTCCATCAGAATCAAGGCTTCTGCTCTATACACAAGGAAAAAAGGTTTTTCTCTGGTACTTGATTTTTCTGTGGTTCAATACGCCAATAATACTCCAGGTAACTCCTCAGATCACCTGCCTTTTGCATCCTTTAATTTCTTTTTGAGGTTTTGAATTATCACATTGTTCGTTGACTCTACTTGACCATTAGTACTTGGATGATACGAAGACGACGTGATCCTTTTAATGTTCAATCCCTCTAAGAATTTTGTAACTTTTAAGCCTATGAATTGTGGCCCATTGTCATAGGCAATTTCTTTTGGTACTCCAAATCGATAAATAATTTGATCCCAAATAAATTTATCACCTTCATTCTCCAATCTTCTTGAAAGCACCTGCTTCAACCCATTTAGAAAAATAATTAGTCAAAACCAAAAGAAATTTTACATGTCCGGTTCCCTGAGATAAAGGACCAACTATATACATCCCTCATTTTATAAACGACTATGACAACACCACTGAATATAAAAGTTCAGCCGGCTAATAGACCAAATGTGCATAACATTGGTTTTTATCATATTTATATAATAGTAATCAACTCTCATTAATTTGAGCACAAATGAATCTAGTCTAGAGTGATTGCCACAAACTCCTTCATGAACTTCCATCATCACAAAATCATCATCTGCTGGTCCTAAGCGTCGAGCCAACAGACCCAGAAACGATCTCCAGTATAGTTGTCCATCAACAAGACAATATCGAGTAACTTTTGTTCTAAGTACCCGGGAGGCTTTGGAATCATCAGGCAGTTTACCATGCCTTAGATATTCTATAAATTCGTTTCTCCAATCCCAAACTAGATTTGTTAAATTAACTTTGCAACAACCATCCACATCCAGGAATGAATGCAACAACTACAGCAGAATCAGCGTCTTTTATCTCCACTGAAGAACCCAAGTTAGCTAATGCATCAGCCTCCATGTTCTTTTTTTTTTGGAATATGGATCACTAACCACTCCTTGAACTGAAAAACCAAAATTTGGACTTTATCTAAGTACTGCTGCATACGCTCTTCTTTAGCATCAAAAGTTTTGTGCATCTGATTAACCACCAGCTGAGAATCGCACTTTACTTCCATCACCTCGGAGCCTAGTCCCCGGGCTAATTCGATTCCTGCAACCATAGCCTCATACTCGACTTTATTGTTAGTTAAAAGAATAATTAATATGGCCTGCTTTAGGATTTCTCCCAAAGAAGAACAGAACCTTTCAAGTTGGATGCGCTATCTATAAATAAGTTCCAAACTCCGAACTCAGTCCCTGATATCAACTGCTTCTTTTGCAGCTATATGCAACATCCACGGACTAAAATCAGCCACACAGTCGGCCAAAACTTGTGACTTGAATGCAGTCTGTGGTTTATATTCAATATTCACTAATTTCTACTGTCTATTTAGCCAATGGACCCAACAAATTAGGCTTATGAAGGAACGTTCCTCAGGAAAAAAAAGTCATCACAACGGCTATAGGGAAACATTGAAAGTAGGGACTAAGCTTTCGAGATGCGACTACAAAATCTAGAGCCAACTTTTCTAGGTGCAGATATCGAGTTTTTGCACGTTAAAATATTTTACTAACATAATAGATAGGGAACTATGCACCTTTCTCTTTCCGGACTAAAATTGCACTTGCTGCAACTCCTGACACCAGCAAGTACACTAGCAACTTCTCCCCATCCTTTGGTTTTGACATTAAAAGAGGACTTGACAATTAATTCTTTAAAATCCTTCAATGGTTTCTGACACTCTAGTGTCCACAAGAAGTTATTCTTCTTTTTAATAATGAAGAGAAACGATGACACTTCTCTGAAGGTCTTGATATAAATCTGCTAAGGGCTGCCAACCTTTCGATCAACCTTTGCCCCTCTTCACATTTTTCACTTAATCAGGAATATCTTCTATGGCTTTAATCTTGTTAGGAATTATTTTTATTCCTCTTTTCGAAACCAAGAAGCCAAGAAATTTCTCAGATCCAACGCCAAAAGCACATTTCTCTGGGTTAAGCTTCATGTTGAACTTCCTTAAAATGTCAAATGTTTCTTGAAGATGATTCAAATGGTCCTCTGCACTAAGAGACCTAACCAACATGTCATCAATATAAACTTCCATTGTTTTACCAATTTAATGTTCAAACATCTTATTAACGAGCCTCTGATAGGTGGCCCCGACATTTTTAAGCTCAAATGGCATCAGATTATAATAGTAAGTACCAAAATTTGCAATAAATGATATTTTCTCTTGATCCTCCGGGTGCATCCTTATTTGATTATACCCGAAATATGCATCGAAGAAACTCACCAACTCATGCGCAGCCGTTGCATCGGCCATTTGATCGATGTTCGGCAATGGGAAAGAGTCTTTTGGGGAACCTTATCTTGAAAGGATCATCTGATTTCCAGATCCACTACATGCACCGCCTATTTGATTGTTATTTGATCAAAACTCCCCTCTGGTAACGGTGTTACCGGTTTTTGGTGTTGTTTGATTTACAAGCACGCCAAGAGGGGCTCGAGCTCCACTATTTTAGTTGTTTGAAGTCACTGAAAACACTTGTTAAAGTTCAGACATTGTCTGGTCCTGTCTTGAGAGATGATTATAATTTTTCGTGATTGGGCTCTCAAAATTTTTATCGGCCACGGGCTCATCATCCAAATCATCAGAGGTAGGACTCCTCACATGTCGAGTATTCCTTTTCACCTGGCTCGGAGTTGATTCATTCCCGTCAATATGGATTTCACTCATTGAGTCATCCGGTTGAGTCCTCTCATGTAAATTATCCACACGTTCGTTGTTATTGTTAACACCAATGTTGAGTAAGTTGTTAACATCGTTCTATGCCATAACTGGAGTATGCTTAAAATAGAAAAAACCTTTAAAGCACGTTACTATAAGATGAATATATCAGAGTAACACCACAATTGTCTATCCCCGCAGACGGTGCCAAATTGTTTATCCTTAAGAAAGTACAGTTGAATTTGTAACGTTGTTTATAGAAACGTGGATTAAGTTGACCTGATTAATAAGATGATACAGGAACTAAAATAAAGATAATTAAAGAAAGAACAAGCCTGGAATTCAAGTTGATCCCAATAAAACAATTAAAAAAATCTTAATAGCAATTGTATAGAGCATTGTAAGAATGAGAGAAGAATATTAGCCTTTGTAATACAAGTATTTTGTGTCCTTCAATGACTACAAATGTTGTTATTTTTAGTTAAATTTAAGGAGACAAGATTCTCAAATCATACTCTTCTTAAAGACGTATAAAACCCTCTTAATGGTTATATAACATTTAGGAATAAATGTTATGATTTTCCGTACGGCTGCTCCTTTAATGTTGTTTTTTCCAACCAGTGTCTTACTTTCAAACTCTATTTCCCCACTTCTATGCCTTCGGAATTTATACAATACCAGTCACATGTCTGTCCTATATCAACTATTTGCTAATTCATCTCCACCCTGTCATCACAGCCACATGTCTACTTGAGAAGCGTACACCTATAAACTGTAAATTTTATCCAATACAATAATGACGCTATTATAGAGAGGTTTGGCTGTTTATATATAAATAGCTAAGTGTGTGGTTTATTTAGTAGTATGTATTAAGTTGAGATCGTATGAAAACCAATAAACTTCAAATTCTAGATCCAATTTGACACCAGACACGTGAAGTTGTTGCTGGCAGATTATCTTTTGTTAAGAAAAAGTGCCACGCTCGTGCACGCATAGCCGCTTTGGTGCACACATACTAATTTATTTTAGTTGTACCTACATGCATACACACTCACACTAAAGCGAAATTTCTTTATAGTATATGAAACATATATCCTCAGGAAATTTAGGGAAAAATGAATTGCTTTAACTTAGATATGGTTGCACGTTATTTGAGCTTCTTAACATTGGAAAATTATGTGTATATTATATGGATATGGAAAAATGTTCTTACATGTCTGATGCATATTTGATGAATACTTGTACAATGTATTTATTTGCACAGGCAGCTATAATTTGAAATACAAAGAGATCCTAGTTGATCTTGTGGTATTTGAATTCAATTTCAAATTCCTTATCTTATATCTATCCAATCTTGCCATGATATTCAACTAATTATTGCGTTTCAATGAATCAGTCACTACTCAACAGATACTTTACCCATGGTGTAATGATAAGGTCTTGAAATATTAGAATTATGGGCAGTATTCAAAACGAGCAAACGAACTCATCTGGGATGCATGAAGTTGCACTTTTGAAGTTCTAATAGTAGCGTGAAGTGAGAAGATAGCTCTCTTTTCAATTCAACTGGAAAGGGCTTTGTGACATATACTTACCAGTATTCACCAAGATTTTTGAAATAACGTGCAATTTTTTTTATTTTGTAAATTCGGAACTCACACAAATTTAGATTCACACTGCGTAGGACACAGAAAAGGAACCTTCTCTTGTCTATTAATGTAATAAGTTAATGTAACAGTGGTGCTAGCCTTATCAGAATTATGATGGATTAGAAAAAAGGAACTTTTAAACTATACAGCAGCTTAACGAAGCCCACAATATTTTTGGGAAAATTATATAGCGTAGCGGCTCCAAAAATAATAGCCTGTAAAATTTATATTAATATATAATATACAAATTTTATTACATATTTTTTGTATATCTAACTAGCGAACGTAATTATTTTTGATCGACCGGCCAAATGTATAACTTGTCCTAAAAAGTAGTCTTAATCTTTATTTATACGAACGATTTACGGTTAGATGGGTGAAATCTTTAAGCCACTGAAAATGTTGAGATCCCATTAAAAAAATGTGGTGTGACCATCTATTTCGGTGCTGGCCTTAATTACTGGCCAGATAAAGGGTTCAACATCGAGTCGGCTTTTGCTAGCGAAAAGCGCTCTGCTTCTGTGTCCCATTGTCTATCAATTTCTTTTGCGTGCTATTCATGTTAGGTAGAAAGATAATACATCAATGGCTATGTAGGCACTTACAATTTTTTATTGGGTCAGTCCATACCATGTTTGGGCTAAGACCTCACTTGTAGACTTATACTTAAAGTGAATATTTTGTTGGGCTCCGTTTGTTTTTGTTTTGAGGGATATTACCGGTTATGTTCATTTATAAGTATCGTATTACAAAAATTGATCAACTCATTAAATATTACTAATATTAGTCAAATATTACCAATATTAGCCAATTAGCTATCTGTAGCCAAAAAAGTCAAATCTTTGCTTTCTTTGAGTGAGTGTTATTAGAATAGATTGGGTACATCTTAAGGAGTTTGAATTTTAGGTTTTGGATGATCTAGCTGAGTTTTGAAGTGATTTGAATTGAAAATTCAAAGTAGAAGATGAAACATGAAATGATTGTTTGTGCGATACATGTTTGATTGATATATAATGTTGCTGATGACGCTTAAAATATAGAATGAGATTTTTGCATGTGATTTTTGGAGACAAAGAACCTTATTTATTTGAGTTTTTTATTTTTATATGTGCTTAGTTAATTTTAGTAAATCTATGATTAATGACTAGAAATTAATAAATTACAACTTATTTGGGACATTTACGTAAGATTCCATTCTTTTTTCTTGCCATATCTTAGTGGCAAGAGGCGTCATCTATACTTAATTGCAAGAATCTGAAGAAATTTCAGCTAATATCAGCTGGTAATCTGATCAGTTTGAACTATTATTATGATATTTTCAGTGGCACTTTAATTGCTTCTTAAAAGCTCTTTAAACACCAACATTACCAACAACTTTACATATCGATGTAAATCATGATAATAAAATTATGCACTTCATGTCCACATGGGGATACAGAGTAGACAAGCATCATATGCCAGTCACAAAGCCAGAAATTTATGAAAAAATATATAAAATAAAAAATAAAAATTATCATAGTTGAGATTTGAAGTTGCTATAGCAATTTTGAACTCTCTTTGCCTCTATTAAAGAATCTTCCCTTATGTTAAGGGGATTCAACAATTCAAATATATTCAAAAGTTATTTGTTTTCGCCTTCTGTACGTATTATAATTAAGTTTTCGACGAAGGGAATTAAACTGAACTCCGCATATGATCATCAGGCGCATGCTATATATGCTCCTTTGGGTTAAGTATTTAGTGTGTATTACAACAAAAGTTATATGATAGAAGAAGTAATGTAACATGAAGGGTGTGTTTGGTACGAAGGAAAAAAAATTTTGAATTTTTTTTTTTTAAGTTTCTCATGTTTGGTTGGCTTAAATATTTTGAAAAATATTTTTCTCATGAATTCATTTTCTTCCAAATGGAGAAAAATGTTTTCCCTATCAAGAAAAGAAAGGGAAAATATTTTCCAAAACTCTTTTTCAACATTCCCCACCCTATTTCCTATCCCCACCAACCCACCAAGAG
>MCJB01010598.1:151001-162598 GCA_002018475.1 Nicotiana obtusifolia | reverse complement strand
CCCCCCCCCCCCCGTAAGATTCGGGGACTGTATAAACGGAGCAGATGATCGATGGATTTGGCTGTGACATACCTCGTACCTTTTGCAGAAGTTTATGATGACTGGATCCACTAGGCCTAGTGTAAAGGGATAAGTGTAGACACTTAGGTATCCCTCAACGTGTGTAGTAATAGCCTCCTCAGAGTCTGGGACCACTATGTCTTTTTCGGTCCAATTACAGTCCTTTCGGACTAAGGGGAGATCATCTTTGGTGATCGAGCAAATAATCTTGATGCCTCCTCATACCGACCCTGCACCCGTGAGGATTTCTCGACCTTGAAGTCATCAGCAACCGAACAACCCCCAGGAATGAACATCTTCAAGGGAGGTTCAGGAGTCAGTTCATCGATGACCACGTTAGCAGCGGATCTCCTGAGGTCGACCACATCGAAAGTAGTTTCATTGGTTCCGGCAGTCGTTTGGGAGGTAGAAGAAACTTTTGGGGAACAGATTTGAGGCTTTTACCATTATTATAAGGGAAAGCTTGAAGGAGATAGAAAATGGTTGAAAGCTGGAAGCTCAATATGTTGGTTTGAGTGGATGATGAGTAAAAATTTCAAAGGAAATCTCGAATAACAGAGGTAAAAATGCTAGAATGTGAAAAAGAGTAGTGAAATTCTAAGGGTACGAGGGTAGACGGTTTGATGTAAAGTAAAAAATGAACAAAAGAGGGGTTATTTATAGTGATTTTGCATCGTTTCGCGTCCAGGGACAGGCGACCGGCGGCGGACGCGCATTTAATGTCATTATAACATGACTGACGAGACGTTTCGGGCTTTTTGTCGCTTATGTCATGGTGTATGGAAGAAGGAATAAGGATGCTCATGTTGTTTCTCGTCAACTTGCTTTCTGAGAAACGAGGGAACTATCTATATATGGGTAAACAAATCGAGCTCAATATACACTCCGGCCTCCAACAGGGTAAAACGAGCTCGAGATATGATTGCGAAGGATCGGAATCGAAGCAAGGGTCTCATCAAGTCAGAGTCCGAGGGCCGATTGTATGTCCTCGAGAATATTGGGGTCATGATTCGAGATTGATCCAAATACTGAGAGACTTCAGAGAACATTGTCGGGCAATCAAGCACGACTAACAGAAGGCCGTAATATCCGCGACCGGTTGGATATCATGGCACGGATCTCGGAACGTATCGATGTAGAACCAGCAATCTGTTAAACAGAAGATTTTTACCTTTTATAGAATTGTACTTAGAATATGATTCCCCTACTATATAAAAGGGATCTGATAATTCATTAAACACTTGGTAACACGCATTCCAAGGTAATGAACTATTATTTTCATTGTTATTTTAAGCTTTTTCTTTCATTCATCAATATTGCCCATCGTGAGCCTTGATCGAGGGTGAATATTTCAATAAAGCCGGAATCATCCTCCTCGCGTGGTTTGAATTTACTGCATTTTTATTTGTTCATTCTAACCCAATCTATCGTTTGTATCAAACTTAACTGTGTTTCCATAAAATCACATAAAAATTTAATTGTTATCCGATTTTGAGGATAAATAGTTTGGCGTCCACTGTGGGGTTAAGGATAATAGTGGCAATTTGACACAAATTTTCATAACACACCCTACTTCACACTTGTTCTTTGAAGTGTCTTTGATTTTAGGTCAATGTTTAAAATGTCGAACTTCCAATCTGCCCCTCTAAAGACGGGTGCTGAGTCTGGCCACCATGGCGAGAAAAACAACACGGCGCACAGTAACGAGGTGCCCCTTTTCGATCCCAATGGAATTTCGGCCCAGTACCCAATCGATGCCAACTCACATATGGCCGTCAACATGAACTTGCCTACCCATCCTGAGAATAGCGTCTGCAGGGGAGTCTGATTTGTAGCCCAAAATACTCGTGACGGTGAAGGAGATGGGATCAATTTACGGGTGATCTTCGAAATGCTGCAAGCTCAGCAGGCAGTGATAGCCCAACTACAGAACCAAATCCGTGCTCCCAGTAGGGTTGAGCCCGAATCATCCCGGGAAAACACTCGTAGAAATGAACCAACCGCAAATAGGCCAAATGAAGCTGAACCCGAGACCAACCCTAAGATAATAAAGATGCTCGAGGAATTGACAAAACAAGTAGAAACGGGAGAAAAGAAAATCGAAGCCAACCACAAGAAGGTGGAGACCTACAACTCCAAGGTCGACCAAATCCCCGAAGCCCCACTGATATTAGAGGGCCTAGACTCCAAAAAGTTTGTTCAGAAACCTTTTCCTCCGAGCACAGCCCTGAAGCCAATCCCAAAGAAGTTCCGCATGCCTGAAATTCCTAAGTACAACGGAACAACTGATCCAAATGAACATATGACCTCGTACATCTGCGCCATCAAGAGGAATGACTTAGAAGATGATGAGATCGAATTTTTCCTGCTAAAAAAGTTCAGAGAGACCTTTTCGAAAGGAGCTATGATATTGTATCACAACTTACCCCCAATTCTATTGACTCATTTGCTATTCTTGTAAATGTTTTTGTAAAAGCGCACGCCGGAACCATCAAGGTCGAGACCAGGAAGTCGGACCTTTTCAATGTAAAGCAAAGAGATAACGCGATGCTCAGGGAGTTCGTGTCAAGGTTTCAAATAGGACGGATGGACCTTCCGCCGGTGGCATACGATTGGGCCGTTCAGGCCTTCACCTCAAGGACTCAATACCCGGAGCTCGTTGGCTTCGTAGCAGTTGAAGCAAAATCTAGTAGATTATACGGTTGTAACTTGGGCCGATGTGCATAACCGATATCAATCAAAAATTAGGGTCGAAGATGATCAGCTTGGGGCCACTTCCGGATCTGTTTATCCCGTCCGAGCCAGTGATAGATCTAAGAGAGACATTGATCGATAACCAAGGTTAAGTAGGGATCGATATCAACTGCACAACGGTGATTGTAGGGGCGACGGATCTGGACGAAACCCTGTGAGAAATGAAATGAGAAGCGATCAGAGTCAAAATAATCGGTGACTCATGAGCAAAAACGGTTTTGACAGGCCCATCGGTCCTAAGGAAGCGCCGAGGTTATTGGAGTACAACTTCAACATCGATGTTGCTGCTATCGTATCTGCCATCGGACGCATCAAAGATACCCAGTGGCCTCGACCTCTACATCCCAACTTAATATGTAAATATCATGTCACACACGGCTACAGAATAGAGGATTGCAGAGTTGAGAAAGAAAGTAGCCTAGTTATTCAACAACGGACATCTCCAGGAGTTCCTGATCGAGCCAAAAATCATTTCAGGAATAGAGATTCCAGCAAGCAGATTGAGCAGGAGGAACCTCAGCACGTCATTAACATGATTATCAGTAGGTTCGACGTTCCTTAGGGGCCGATGTTAAAACGCACCAAAGTATCCATCACGAGGGAAAAATGGACTCAAGATTACGTACTAGAAGGAACCTTGTCCTTCAACGACGAGGACGTTGAAGGCATGTGCAGCCCCACAACGATGCACTAGTAATATCTGTACTCATAAATAAGTCTTGAGTTAAGCGTGTGTTAATTGATCCAGGTAGCTCGGCCAATATCATTAGATCGAGGGTCGTGGAACAACTAGGTCTACAAGACCAAATCGTGCCTGTGGTCAGAGTTCTAAACGGATTCAACATGGCATGTGAGACCACTAAAGGGGAGGTAACATTGCCAATGAACACCGCCAGAACCATTCAGGAAACAAAGTTCAGCGTGATTGAAGGAGACATGAGGTACAACACTCTGTTCGGGAGACCATGGATTCACAACATGAGGGCAGTACCCTCGACGCTGCACCAGGTGCTGAAATTCCCGACGCCAGGAGGAATTAAAACAGTTTACGGAGAACAACCAGCCGCAAAGGAGATATTCGCGGTTGACGAGGTGATCCAGTATCCACACTTTTGATATCGAAGGGTCTCATCAAGTCAGTGTCCGGGGGCCGATTGTCTGCCCTCGAGAATATCGGGGTCATGATTCGAGATCGATCCAAATAGTGAGAGATTTCGAAGAACATTGTCAGGTAATCAAGCATGACCGACAGAAGGCCGTAATGTCCGCGACCGGCCGAATATCATGGCGCGGATCTCGGCATGTAACGATGTAGAACCAGCAATCAGTTAAATAGAAGATTTTTTTACCTTTTATAGAGTTGTACTTAGAGTAGGATTCCCCTACTATATAAAGGGGGTCTGATAATTCATTAAACACTTGGTAACACGCATTCCAAGGCAATAAACTATAATTTTCACTGTTATTCTAAGCTTTTTCTTTCATTCATCAATATTGTCCACTGTGAGCCTTGATCGAGGGTGAATATTTCAATAAAGCCAGAATCATCATCCTTGCGTGGTTTGAATTTACTGTATTTTTATTTGTTCATTCTAACCCAATTTATCGTTTTGTATTAAATTAATCCGCGTATCCTTAAAATCACTTACAAATTTAATAATTATCCGATTTTAAGGGTAAAACACGTACTTTTAAAAAATCATAGTTGTAAAAAAATTATTTCGTTCTCCGAACAATATAATGATCTTTTTCGAGCAGAGAGATTTTATTGGCAATTAATTTGATCTATTAACATGTACTCGTAAGAGAATATACGGAAAATCATTCACATGTTTATGTCTTGACCGAATAAATAGCTCAACTTTAATACCGTAAAGTTAATGTCAATTCAAAGCGCCAAAATGCTAGTGTTAGTAACTAATTAACTTTTAAATGATTTAAGGAAAAACATGGTGTTTTATTAGTTAACATCATACTTTTATTTTTCCTTCCTTATCTTAAGGGCAGCCTGAGAGTAGGTGAAGTTTTAAAAAAAAAAAATTTAAAAATTTAAATATGAAATTTGAGGTACTTTGATCACGTCATTATAACTCTATGTAGGCAAGGAAGTCATACTGCTTAACAATGATAGTGAATAAAGTAAATAATCAAACCAATTACGATGCGTAGTTGATGTTTGAACATTGAAAAGATCTAGAGAGATGTTCTTGACAAATATTATGAGAAGCAATTTATTTATTTTTGGATGACCAATTTTAAAGAAGAGCTTCTAGAAAACACGTTCATGTGGATTAGTTATTCTTTTCAATTATGGAAAACTTAGCTCGAATCCTTACTTTACAGATATGTCAACATTCAGATTATTAATTTAATCTAAGCTGTCGTGAAAAATTAAACAAAGGTATTAATTGTGAGAAAAAATAGGTGAAAATCAAAAGGGAAAAGAAACTTGAAAATGGCATCAAAGTGATTGTAAAAGAGAATTGGGTTATTGGAGAAGTAAGTCTTGTTTGTTTTGGTTTAATAAGGAAAATTCTGTTTGAACTCTATTACTTAGTTGAGTATAAAACGGTTACTTACAAGAGTTCAATTGCATAAAATATAAGAAAGTTTCAGGTTAAATAAAATAAATTAAAATTCTAAACTCATATATATATATATATATATATATATATATATATATATATATATATATATACGGGCGGAAGCTAGTCCTCGAAGGGGTAATTATCTTCTTGTCTAAGAGATCATTGATCTCTTTTTGACAATGCACTGTAAGCTCGTGATTCATTTGAATGGGTCGAACTTTAGTTGGGATGTTTTTCTCGTCAAAATCGGGTTCGTAAGGAAGCCCAACAATGTACCTTTTACGTTTTCAAAATGCCATTGGCAAATCCGAACAAAGCTCCTGTTGAAACTTAGTTTCTAAATATTTAATTTTAGAAGAAATTACAAAATCAGTTAACTGCTTCTGTATTTTTTGGAAAGCTACATCTTCTTTTAGAAACATAATTTATTTTTCTTTATTTTGCAAAGAATGTATGACTTCATAAGTTAGAGGTTTATGGAAAGGAAGAAGGATGTTGCTTGTGGGGTAATCCACATGAATGCCTTTGTTCGTAACCAGGTATGGTTTGCAAAGTTGAATGAAAGGAACACCTAGAATTACTGCATTGCAAAGGTCTTTTGCTAAGAGAAATGGAGTCTGGATGAACCAGTTTGGTTCCTCTAGGGAGGTCGTGACCTTTACAGAAGGAAGTTTGTAAGTGATTTTAAGTTTTTCACCATTGGCGGCCCTTAGGCGTTCCTTGGTTTTTACGAAAAACTTGGTTGGAATGACACCTTCTTGGATGAAGCTTCTGTCTACTCCGGTGTCAAATAAAGCTATGCCAGTCCAAACAAAAGATTTACCGACGATGAGAGTTATCATAACATGGTATTTCTGAATTCTTATAGAGGAAAGATGTCCTAAGAAGGATTCTTTTTTATTATCGTCTTGGTTAGAGGTTGCAACTGCCTGTACAACCTCTTTGAGTTTTTGTGGCTCATTAGACGATTGTTGAAGGACAAGTCTATCAAGCTCTTGTCTTGCTTTTATTTCCCTAATTTCTTCTTTCAGGTGTGCTATCTCAGATTGAAGGTCTGAAATGGTCACCTTTGAGACCTTACGATTATCAGAGGGAAACCTCTTCAAAATATCAATAATGTTGTAAGTATTGGCTACCTGGGGATGATTTTGAAGAGTTGATGATGAGAGTGTTGAAGGCTTATTAAGGACTATCTTAAGTTTTCCTAAATAACCCTTTTTAAGTTCAGGATCTTGAAGATTACCAATTACTTCAAGAAGAAGATCTTGTTTTTTCGTGAGAATATTGATCTGAGGGAGGTCATCTTGGTCAGACTCCCCTGAAGATGTAGTGGATGAATTTAAGTCATCTTCTAGGATATTGTTAAATTGTTCATCGTCGGACATTTCATTGTCTGTAATATCCGAATATTCACTTAATTCAACAAGCAATTTTTCTATTTTATTTAGAGTAGGTTCGTCAAGTTGTAGGCTCTTGATCTTCTGAGAGACTTTGCAAAATTTGGCGATGTGGCCTGGCTTTCCACTCTTGAAACATTTGCCAGTGGAAGTAGAAATCTTGCCATCTTTAATAAAGGATTTGGAAGACTTATTTTTTGTGTAGGAAAGTTTCCTTTTCCTATTGGAATTGTATTTTCTAATATTGGAAGAATCAGGTTTAGAACTTTTCTTCCTATGAGGTTTACTACCGCACGAAGGAAGACCAAATTGTTCGCAGAAACTTCCTAAGTCCCTAGGTCTTTGTGCCCTATCTTTGACAAGTTGCCTAAGTATTTTGTCTTGCCTACAGATTTTAAGAGCAACTTGTTAAATCTGCCTAACTATCTGGCCATAAGTGATTCGATCGTAAGGAACAATATCACCGGAATATTGACTCTGAAATTCTTCTTTGACTAAATCTCTAAGGGACTTAGGCAAGCAATCTAGGAATTTCTCTTTCCAATAAGGGAGATTCCCATCTGGTCTTTCGTAGATCCTGGTCAAGAAGGAATCCTTATACCACCTAAAATCTGAAAGAGTTTTGCACTTGAGGTTGTTAAGTATTTCAGAGGATTTTCCTCTAAAGATACCTGGACAACCTACGAATGTTTTGATGATTGTGTAAATCAACGTGTTGATAGAATCAGGAATTGTTTGTGATTTCAACTCTATTTGTGATTTCATTCCGGGATTAAGCATTCTACTAAAGCTCCTTCACGACAGATTGAAAAAGCCTCAAGCTCCTTGGACAGATGCCCAAACCAATGCTGTCAAGCAACTTAAGTTGAAAGTCAAGAATCTCCCTCTCCTAAGTCTCCCCGATCCATCTGCTTTTAAAATCGTAGAAACAGATGCGTCAAACATAGGATATTGTGGTATCTTAAAACAACTTAAAAATGATAAAGAAAGTATCATTGCCTTTACATTAAAGCACTGGAATAGCTCACAACAGAACTATCCAACGATTAAAAAAGAAATTTTGGCAATTGTTTCATGCATATCGAAATCTCAAGCCGATTTATTAAACCAAAAGTTTTTGCTTCGCATTGACTGCAAGGAAGCTAAGTCTGTTTTACAAAAGAATGTGCAAAATATTGCTTCAAAACATATTTTCGCCAGATGGCAAGCTATTTTATTAATTTTTTAATTTGATATTGAATATATAAAGGGAAGCTCAAATTCCATACCTGATTTCCTAACCCGTGAATTCCTTCAAGGCAGATAAAATGCCTAAAAAACCAAAGCCCCCAAGTTAGCCTTACCATCCCCGGAGGAAAAGCAACAACAGCAGGCTGCCACACAACAGGCTAAGGATGTTTCAATTTCAGCAGTTGTTCAACAACAGAAGACAATAACAGTAGCTGCAAAAAAGCAGCAAACAACAGAAGCTAGACCAAGCCAGCCAAAATGTAGATCGCCTGCAGACTATGCCATGAAAGGCATCCCAATGGTGGTCTCATCACAGCCGATTCTAGCCAAACCAATTTCAATTTCCCAACCTCGAAGATGGGCAAATATCGCTAAAGAAGAACCCTTTTCTGAAGATGATATTCAATTTGCACAGCCGTATGCTTCGCAGTGGACGGCAAAAGATTTTGAAAAATGGATACAACTCATGGGCCTTACTTCAAAAGCACCCATGACTCCTCTCAACCAAGAGGAAGTGGCAAAGTTGATGGCACAACTCCTTGAAGCAGCAACCATATCTTCAAAACCATACCAACAAACACTCATATTTTCTCCTTTGGGGCAAAAACTTGCCAATGGATTTTCCCAATGATTTCTGCACCAATGGTGGCCTATTTACGGCCATTTGGCAGATATATTTCCTCCACCAATGAAAGAAGGATTTGGGTATTTCTGTTTCAGATTTCACGAAGACCAGCACATTCCCCAGTTGCTTCAATTTTCCTTCAGATTCCGCATCCCATGGATATACACCCAGAAGTTTGTTTTCCACAAACGGGAAGGATTCAAAGGTATGCCTTGGTTATCCCTTCAAGGCTACTGTAAGTGGTACAAGGCATGGAGAGATGCCACGAAAACTTACTTACCAGCAGTTGGAAAATAGTTTTCCAGCAACCCCAAATTTCTGTCACCTACAGATGTAGCAAATACTTCATTTTTGCAGCAGAGAAGGCTAGTTCAAGCAAAGTTAGCAGGCTCTGATACCAAAGGGGTGGAAGCTAGTCCCCGAAGGGGTAGAGGGGACTGGGAGTATATGAGGAATGTAAGGAACAGGAAGCAATAAATAACAGAAAAACTCAAGCTGCAAAGCCGACCATATGCAAACGTATGCTAAATAAAATAGGCGGCAGAGCCGACCGAATGCAAATATGTTAACACAAGAGTAAAACATAAAATCTGATGGCAGAGCCAAGCAGAAGCATTATTGTAACAAGAAATTAAAACACAGGTGTTAAAAAAAATTAAAACTTAAAAGCTTACAGGGTATAGAGCTAAGTGTTGAGAGGGTAGAGGGAGAGGAAATGTGTAGATTGAATCCTTCTCCCAAAATTTCAGAATTATCTCTACACATTTCCTCTCCCTCTACCCTCTCAACACTTAAGAGCTCTATACCCTGTAAGCTTTTAAGTTTTAATTTTTTAATACCTGTATTTTAATTTCTTGTTATCAATAATACTTCTGGTCGGCTCTGCCGCCAGATTTTATGTTTTAATCTTGTATTAACATACTTGCATTCAGTCGGCTCTGCCACCTATTTTATTTAGCATACCTTTGTATAGGGTCAGCTTTGCCGCCTGAGCTTTTCTGTTATTTATTGCTTTCTGTTCCTTACATTCCTCATATACTCCCAGTCTCTTCTACCCTTTCGGGGACTAGCTTCCGCCCCTCCGTTATATATATATATATATATATATATATATATATATATATAACACTCATCATTTATACTAAATGATATGATATCCACAATCAGGCACATCTGCTCTCTACAATCTTGGATTTTTGGCTAGCTATTGAGCACCACTAAACATGGAAAAGTCAGTCCACCATTCTCGTTCTTGGTTCTCTTCTCAAGAAGGCTTTGGATAATGATAGTTTTTACCCTCGTCGAACTGCTATTTTACACCCACAATAATATTCTTTCATCAGTTAATTAATGTTCTCTCTGTTTATTATTCACTTTTAATTTTACATCATCTTTAATAAAAAATAAATGAAGTATGTATTTTATAATTTTATTCATAATAATAATAGCATTTTTAAAAATTTTAGAGAAATGATTTGAAGAATGAGTAATTAATGACAAGAGTAAAATAGGAAAAAATTATTTTTCTCTTGATTTAATATACTGAACAAGAAAGTAAAAATATATTTTTTGTATAGTGAATAAGTAAGTTCTTAATAATTAAGAATCAATATTATCAAAAATTGTAAAATACAGAAGTTACATAAATTGAGAAAGAAGTATTTTTTGGTTTTCCATCCGATATTCGATATTTGTATTGGAGCCTGACTAATCTGGATTCGCATCAGAAGAGTCTTACTGAAAAATTAAAGTGCTCCCTAACAAAGTAACTTCATACCCAAAGCTTGTATTCGAAATTTCTAGCTGCATCACAATCTTTGTCGCTGCGACATAAGGGATCGTTTGGTGTAATGATGGAATATCCCATGGGGTGGAATATCCCATGGGATTAGTTATCATCTTATATATGGGATAACCAATCCCACCATTTTAGTGTTAAAGTTATCTCAAGATTAAGTAATACCCAAATCAAATATGAAATAATTTTAATCTCAATTTTTATTCCTATTATTATTTTTATCCTATGTAACAAACGCCCCTGAGTGTACATGTTAAGATATGGAGCGTAATAGTTTTATTATGTGGATGTGATTTGAACCCAAAAATGAAGAGAAACAAAAGAGCAAAATGGCAGACTTTGTTTTCACATATTTTAGTGGAAACTATATATTTGCCACTTGCCGAGTCGACCGGGTCAAAGATAGGTTAGTTATATACTTATATTTGTTATCAGGTTTAACTAAATTTCTATCAAGAGATTCATTTATATTCGGCTGATAAAAGACCTAATTGTAAATAAATTATACATCATTGATGTAAAAAGTTAATTTCAAACAAAAAAATATTTAAATTCAGCAGTGTTGGTCCTGTAATTGCTTAGATAAACTCGTGATATTATGATTCAAATTGAATTACGTTTATAGGTGCATTAAAAAATTAATTTAATTGTAAAAGGATCATTAATCCCCTAATTAGTTTATATACATACTCCACCCGATCCATATTACTTGCATGTTTTGTCTTTTTGTACACCCTTTAAGAAATATCAAGTACAAGGATAATTTGATTAAATTATTTTTATTTATTCTTTGATGTTAATTTAATGCTACTCTTAATTTTAATACATTAATCTCCCTCCACACTTATACAGTAAGATATATCTTTGAAAAATAAAATTAATTTGGACCAATTATTTTTAGTAACAGCAACAGTAAAATGGACCGGAATGATTACATTAAGTGCCGAAAAAAAAATACAAATTAAGGGTGTGTTTGGTAAGAAGGAAAATATTTTTTAATTTTTCATGTTTAGTTGACTTAAATGTTTTAAAAAATATTTTCCTCATGAACTCATTTTCCTCCAATTGGAGGAAAATATTTTCCCTTTCAAGAGAAAGAAAAATATTTTCTAAAATTCTTTTTCAACCTTCTCCACCTTATTCCC
>MCJB01010598.1:127157-150888 GCA_002018475.1 Nicotiana obtusifolia | reverse complement strand
CCCACCACACTATACTCAGCCCAACCCTGTCCACCCCCACCCTAAGTAGAAATATTATTAAGAGTATTTTCTTTTCATATTGTAGATAAAGTACTTTTTATTAATTTCAACAAAATGAATATATTCTTTTCATGATGCAGAAAAAGTATTTTTCTTTCATTTCAACAAACTAAGTATTTTCTTTTTGTGATGTAGATAAAATATTTTATTTCATTTCAACAAAATGAGTATTTCCTTTTCATGATGTAGAAAAATATTTTCTTTCATTTCAACAAAATGAGTGCTTTCTTTTCATTGGGGGAAGGGGGTACAGGAAACATAGGGATTTGAGGGAAGATGAGGTGAGAGTAGTATAAAAATTATTTTTCTAAAAATATTTTATATTCTCTATTCAAACATTAAAATATATTTTTCGAATAAAGTTTTTCATTCACCAACCAAACAAAGAAAAATAAGTGATAAAATCACTAATTTTTCATGAAAATATTTTCCTTAAAAAACATTTTCGTTTGTACCAAACACACCCTAATTGCGTGCGTGTAAGAATGTTCTTTTTAGGTATTGTGCTGTCTGCTTGGTAACTCCATTCTTGACTTGACAGAGGTGTTTCTGTATGAACCTACTTACCTTCCTTCCCAATTAAATACTTATTAAAATTAGTTCGATTCATCTCTTTTTCTAAACAAACCCAAGAAGAATCAAAGAAAGAAAATTCTCTCCCGTCTGTGTTGAAGTTCTTTTTGGAAGCTGAAATTAACAGTTGAAAAGTACTCCACAAGTATTTACTATTATAGACCAAGAAGATGGGAATAGTACGACCAGATGAGAGCAAGAGGATAGAGATGGAGGAATTTCGCTGCATGTTGCTTTCTGGATGTATTAACCAAGGCCAAGGCTGAGAAAGAATTTATTGGAAATCCAGGAGGACATGCGATGCGAGCAGTACAACAGAAGAATGAAGTTGAAGAGAAGAAGGTGTGCGTTAACAGTGGCGTCTCCTTCCTTGGTATCGCCACTGTTAACCAACTCTTACTCCGTGACTACTCTGCTCGTGTCATTGTCGGCAACCCCGGTACATACTATTTCCTTTTGCTCAAAATGTCGCGTAAAAATTCTTTTTGATAATAGGCGATGATGAATCTGATATCCAATATTATCTGCTTGATCTAATGTCTAATATTACCATATTGAATGTGTAACTATCTTATTACTTTTAGTTTTAAGGCTACTTATGTTACCATCTACTTTTCATAGTTTGCATATCCTACTGTATTTGAAGCTAGAATTTTATTTTGTGAAATTACCGTATTAATGCAACCATTAAGAAGGATGGATTTATATTATAAATACACGTCACGAACTTTGTACCCAACTTATATGTGTTTGATTTCTTGCAATGCTACATTGAGGACTGAGGTTGAAATTAATAAATCTTTAGTAGCGAATATTCAAAGGGATGGTTTAAGTCGACATCATAGTCACTCGAGCTTAAAGACCTGATGACGAAGATATTGCGTGGAGAGTACTAATTGAATTTAAGAAGAATATACTGTGTAACTAATTTTTATTTATTATTAACAATATTTAACATGTTATAATAAGTTATTTATCATTTGGAGTATTTTAGATTTGCTACTGAAAAAAAAAAAAACTGAATTGGAAATGCAGAAGATTTGGAAAAGCTAAGAGATATGGAAATATCTGGGGAAATGGGACAGTCCAGCAACAACATAGAAGTAGTAATGGCAAGTCTAACTCAAGTTGAAAGCTTATCGGAAGCTTTTCGAGGATTTGGTAGCGTCTTTCACGCCGCTGCCTTTGTCGATCCTGCTGGCCTTTCTGGTTATACTGTGACTGTTACTGTTGCTTTCCTTTCTCACTGCCCGTGTAGTTAACTTGTATTATTTCTGGTCTCGCGATCGATATTTATATTAAGGCTTAATTAAATTCGGATCGATACCAAAAAGTCTCACATTAGAAAGTGAAACACTCTCTTGGTTAAAAATAAAGAAGTAATGACACAAGAAATTTTTGACATGTTTTCAGTCTGCATCAAGTATATTACAAGTATGAAAGATAACATTCTAAATCATTTATTAGAAAGATGTTCCTACCTATGGTAACTAAAATTCTGAATCAGCATGTGCAAGTAAGAACTTGTGTATCTATTAAGAATTTAACTCATGTGCACCGTCATCAACGTATTTTTACCGGTAGTAATAAGTTACTTATCATTTTTTCCAAGTTATTAATCAATGTTTGCTACAGTAATTTAGTTACTTATAAGTTTTTAAGTGACTTAATACTGTAATATCTCTACACTGTTCGTGCAAAATAGTTAAAATTATTCTAGTATATAATAGTAAGATTTACTAACTTATATACATGAATAATGTAAAAAGAAAAAAGAAAATTACTTATCAATATATTTTTACTTGTTATAATAAGTTTTCTACCTTATTTTTTCAGTTACTAATTAAGCTTTTATGAATACTCCTTGGTGGATTGAGTGCCGAACCGCGCGTTGGTTTACCAAATACAAATATATACCAATTAAGTTGTTTCCATTTACTAGGAGTAAATTATTAGAACTCTTTATCACAATTTGTCCGGTAGATACATGATTTTGTAATTAGATTGTGAGAGTTTTAATTTTACTTCTGAACCCAAAATCAATACTTATTTTGTATTATTTTCAAGATCGGTAGATTATAATGTACATTGTATAATGTAAAGGGTGTCTCCCACTATGTCATTTGCAAGCTAAATCATTCATATAATCTTGTTAAAGACCCATTTTCAGACGACTCATTGTGTCGTGCTATATCAATATTGGTTATAATTATTCTATAGCACATGCTGAACCTTTCCTGACTTTTTCGTATAGTCCGTTATTTTGCAGGGCAAGTTCTTCAATTATTTTGTCCCTTTTTTTTTTTGTTGGTAGAAATCAATGGCGGAAGTAGAAGTTACAGTAAGCAAGAATGTAATAGAGGCATGTGCAGCAACATCTTCAGTTAGAAAGTGCATACTCACATCCTCACTTGTAGCTTGTATATGGGCAGATTTTGGCTCTAATTTACGCGCAATTGATCATATTGTTGGAGTGATGAATCTATCTGCTCAAACAAGAAGGTAGTCATCAATTACATGCTACTTAGTTTTGAGAAAAAACACTTACCCAAGTCAATACATATAGGACTTCAATTATTACCATTCATTTTCAATTCCAACGTCAATACATTAAAATGCTTATTTGAAAACAACACTTATCAAAGGGGCCACTTGTGCTTGACTTAATTAAAGACCACTAAAAGATTGGAACTATGTCCAATTGTCACGATCCAAAATCCACTATAGGTCGTGATGGCGCCTAACGTCGCCGTCGGGCAAGCCAACAGTGAATTATCAACTTAATTACTTATTTTATTATTTTTAAAATCATAAATCGCATTAAATAAATAGAGCGAAATCTGGTACTCGTAGAAACCTGTGTTTTCTTTACCAAAAATCCCATATAAAATATAAATTACAAGGTGAAATAATAATAATAATAACATGAACTACGATAATAAACATCTACTAGGAACCCCCAAAATCCGATATCACAAGTACGTGAGCATCTACTAGAAGGTACAATAACAATACAATATTAGTCTGGAGTACAAAATAGATAGATAATGTAACTAGCTAAGATGGAGACTCCGTATGCTGCGGGTCGTAACATGGAATGCAGCTCAACGTGAAGTCCCCGCAATAGCCGCGCCTTTGCGCCCAAAGACCACCAGACATATATATACATGCACAATAAGTGCAGCAAGTGTAGCATGAGTACGTAAATCAACGCGTACCTAGTAAGTATCTAGCCTAACCTCGGAGAAGTAGTGACGAGGGATCATCAACACTTACTAGTGGTCCAATAAATCAAATACAGTAGGAAGTAAATAAATATGAGGCGGGGTAAATAAACAGTATAAACAAATATAGGTACGTGGTACAATCCTCCTCTGAACAGTAAAACTCAAGCTCTCAATTATCTTTCACCTCCTTAACCGGAGTAAAATGGTTCCCACCAGATAGGTCGTCGCAACTCAAATCAGGAAAACTCACGGATATGATGGCTTCATGTCAAATATTACGCAAGACGCTGCCGAGGCAACGACCCGATCCTATAACGACCCGACCGGTTGGTTTGAGCTCCAGCGCGTCGTTTAGCAGTTTGAGGCCTTGAGTAGCTTCACTTCATGTTTTATGACTTGTACGTGACGAGAAGTTCGGAGTTGTTTCGAAAGGAAAATTCTCAATTCGGAAGTTTAGTTGGGAGAGTTGACCAAGGTTTTGACTTTTGAGCAAACGATTCGGGGATGGAATTTTTATGATTTCAATAGCTTCGTATGGTGATTTTGGACTTAGGGGTATGTCCGCATTTGGATTTGGAAGTCCGTAGGACAATTCGGCGCATTTTGGCGAAAAGTTAGAAAGTTGAAGTTTTGAAATATTCATAAATTTGACCGGAAGTTGACTTGGTTGATATCGAGCTCGGATTTTGATTTTGAAAATTGAAACATGTCCATTATATCATTTATAACTTGTGTGCAAAATTTGAAGCCATTTTGGATTGATTTAATACGCTTCGGCGCATATTATAGAATTTAAAATTTTCATAACTCATAATTCGATTCGAGGCGCGATTGATAATTTTGATGTTGTTTAATGTGATTTGAGGCCTCGACTAAGTTCGTATCATATTTTGGGACTTGCTGGTATGATTTGACGGGGTCCTGAGGGGCTTGGGTGTATTTCGGATTATTGGGTGAAAGATTAGTAAAGTTAAGAAATTTGAAATTTGACCATGGTCAATATCGGGTCAAGAAGACCTATTTTTAATGGTTTGAGTGTGAGAGCAGGTCCGTAGCATGATTTATAATTGGAATTCGTATATGTTTGTGTCCGGGAGGTTCTGGATGAGTTTCCGGGTGATTTTCGGATCATTTCTGAAGTTTGGGTTTGCTGGTACTTCGCAATTGCGAACTTTTTGTCGCAATTGCGAACACCGCATTTGCGAACATCAGGTCGCAATTCCGAACCTTGGTCGTTTTTCCATTTTCGTTTTGGATTTTGTAGCTCATTTTTGGGCGATTTTGAGGAGTTCTTCACGACTTTGACTTGGGTAAGTGTTCTATATCCGAAAATGATTATATTTCATGATTCCATGGTTATATTCATCAATTATTAGTGAATCAATTAGAAGAAAAATGAAATTTTTAGCAAAAAATGAAGATTTGAAGGTCGATTCTTTATCAGAATTTGATAAAATTGGTATGGTTGAATTCGTATCGGAATGGGTGTTCGAATTTCGTAAATTTTTGTCGAGTTCCGAGATGCAGGCCCTAGGTTGCCTTTCGGGTTGACTTTTTAAGTAAAATTCAAAGTCGACGTTTTATTATCCGAAATTGTTTCCGATAAATTTTAATGATGTTATGTAATTAATTTGGCTAGATTTGAACCGTCCGGAGGTCATTTCACATTAGAAGGCTATTTTGGAATATCGACCTAACTTCGTTAAGGTAAGTCTCCTGTCTAACTTTGTGAGGGGGAAAACTACCCCCAGGTGACGTGATTGTTATGTGCTACTAGTTGTGGGTGTATGCACGAGGTGACAAGAGTCTGTACGTAGTTAAAGCATGTTTATGTCCGGGTAGACTTAGGACTTTGTCATGTAATATTTGAAATATTTGAACTTATTCTGCTGGCTTAATCAATCGAATTTATAAGTTGAAATTGATTTAGAAACACATATATATATGTTAGGCCGAGCCTTATCACCTTGAGTTGTTGGCAAGTTATTTGAGAAACGGTAAAGGTTGCATTCACTTTATACTCATCTACTGTATTGTAATCATGTGTCCCATAATGCGATAAGTTCCTTCCTTTCTTGTGGAGCGGACCGAATGCCTCGGCCGTATAATAGATATATCTATGGTTCGTGCCGGTCAACCCTCGGTGGTGTACATATTATTCTGGATCGGGCCGTACGACCTCGGCATAATCGTACGTTATATCAGTAGTCAGAATGTTCACGAGATTATCCTTCCACTGATGCCCGACACTTTATATGGTATTTCCTTATCCGTTTGATATTGGAACTTGACATTTCTAAGTTGTTGAGATAGAATACGAGATTGAGAGACTGATATCGTTAACAAAAATTTTGGAAGATTTTGTTAGTTACAGATTTACCTCACTACTACTGTTGTGTTTCTTATTTGTTTATGATTTACCATATTGATTTATTGGACCATTAGAAAGTGTCAATATCGATCCCTCGTCACTACTTCTCCAGGGTTGGGCTAGATACTTACTGGGTAGGCGTTGATTTACGTACTCATGATGCACTTCTGCACTAAATATGCAGGATCTGATAGGTTCATTTGGTGATCATCCTGGCACGTAGGCGCAGCTGTTGAGGAGACTTTATGTGAGCTGCATTACAGGCTACGCATCGCAGTCCACAGAGTCCTCATCATACTATTCACCTTATTCTGTCTTATTTACATTTCAGACAGATATTTTATTATTATTGTACTCCTTAATAAATGCCCATGCACTTGTGACACCGGGTTTGGGATATACTAGTTGATGCTTACGGTTCTGTATATTATCATCGCCTTTCATTTCTTTTATAAACTACTAATTTTGTATGTTCCCGTAGATTTAAAAGTGTAAATTTCCTTCCTTATTAAAATTTATGATTTCGAAAGTAATAAAATGAACAACTAATGCGATAGTTTACCATTGGCTTGCCTAACGGCGACGTTGGGCGCCATCACGACCTATAGCGGGTTTTTGGTCGTGGCAGATCCCATAAGAGTGTTTCATGAAGCTGCGGAGGTGAACAACCCGATCCCACAAGAGTATTTACAGAAATGCCGAGGTGAACGGCCCAATCCCATTAGAATATGATGCTGCCGAGACGAACGGTCCGATTCCATAAAAATATGATACTGCCAAGGCGAACGGCCCGATCCCGTAAGAATATGATACTGCTGAGGCGAACGGACCGATCCCATAAGAGTGTGGTACATAACCCTGCCGAGGCGAATGACCCGATCCCATAAGAGTGTGGTACATAATCCTGCCGAGGTGAACGACCTGATCCCATAAGAATAAGAAGCTTTAACGGGTCCTTGACCCCACTCACTAATATAAGTGTGAGTTATGAAATTTAATGAAGCTTTTCAATGAAAACGCACAACGCGAGAGAAATTCGTAAGGGAAGCACAATTATTCTGTGGCTAATCAAGTAGCTCATCAAATCTCTTATAATAGCGAGTCTATCACTCTACGCAAGCCTAGTCTCAAGTCGTAACGCAAAATAAAGGAATTAAACAGGCAAGGATAACTCAAATAGTACAATTAAAGCATGGCGTAAACCTAAGTCTACCCAGACAAATCAGGAATCCTAGCATATGCACGGCCACTCGTCACCTCATACGTGTGTAGCTCCCACAACATGTAGCACATAAGAATATAACACCTACGAGGTAAATTCTCCCTTACGGGGTTAGACATGAGACTTACCTCGCTCCACCAGCTCCAATGCCTCTCTAACACCTTGACTCAAAGCCAAACAATCCGAAACTAGTCAAACAATATGCAAATCAGTCAAAATATACTCCAATGGTTATAATTAATCAATTTATAACAATTATCAACTCTGCTCGAAAAGTTAATAAAGTCGACCCTCTGATCCACGTGCCCGAATCTGAAAATTTTTGAAGATAAAATTTACCCAAAACATCACAAACTCAAATATATAGTTTATTCCAAATTCAATGTCCAATTTCAGTCAAAATCCAAAAATACGATTTCTAGGTTTTTCTTCAAAAATCCCATAATTTCCACCAATTTCATGTTAAAATCTGTATATAGCCCATGTAATAGTTGAAAATCGAACAAAATTACTTACCTAAAGATTGTAGATGAAAAACTCTCTTCAAAATTGCCTCCTACCAAGCCTAAGGTTCCAAAATTGATAGAATATCTCCAAAATTCTGTCTCCCAGCCCTTTTACCAGGTGCAGATTTCACATTTGGGACACATGATTCACATTTGCGGACCCTCTCAATTGCGGACAAGTGTTTGCAATTACGAACCAAGGTAAAATCTACAATCTTCGCAATTGCAATACCTGAGCACCTGCAACACCAGCAATCTTTCCCGACACGGAAATGGGCATAACTCTCTCATACGACATCGGAATTCGATGATTCATGTTGCTATGAATCCGTAATTACGATACGGATCTAATGGTTCAATCAAATCACAAATCAAAGGTCTTTTTTCTCAATATAGTATCCTTTATACCCAAGAAAATGACGCAAAAACATCAAATAAGAGCGCGACACAATCCAAACACAACAAACCCGAGGCTTCCAGGACCCTGTCTAATTACACAAAGCAGTCACTAACCATAACAAGAACCCGCTCGAGGCCTCAAATCACACCAAACAACAACAAAACCATGAATCGGCGATCAAATCCCCCTTTTAATTTTCAAACATTCAAACTTCGACGAACGCGTCCGAATTACACTTAAGCATTCCGGAATGACACCAAACTTTATGTACAAGTAACAAATCACAATACGAACCTATTCTAAGGCTCAGAATCTAAAACGGGCATCGATAACACCAAAGTCCACTTCAAACCAAACTTAAAAAATTTTAAAACCTTTGAATTGCCAACTTTTCACAATAAGCGCTGAAATGCTCTCGGACCACCCGATACTCAACTCGAACATACGCCCAAGTCCGAAATCATCAGATGAACCTATTGGAACCTTCAACCCCTGATTTCGAGATTTTACTCAAAAGTCAAATTTTGATCAACTCTTCCAACTTAAAGCTTCAGAATTGAGAATTTTCCATCCGAATCAACCCCAAACCTCCCGAAATTCAATTCTGACAACACGTACAAGTCATAAAACATGAAGTGAAGCTACTCAAGGTCTCAAACGGCCGAACGACATGCTAGAGCTTAAAACAACCAATCAGAATCGTTACACCATCACTTCAATTAGTCATCATAACACAAATAAGAACGTTATAATATGAAAAAGAAACTACAATGATCTAACCAGTACACAACTACTACTGAGAAATAGAAAATAAAAAGGTACTCCTCCTGTACTTATCCGGATAGACTAAACAACTCATAAGTAAATGGGACTTGCATCATTTAAGATCCTAAACTGCTGACCTAAAATTTTGTGTTCTCACTAATTTCTTAAGTTTTAGCGTTTGGATTTGAATTTGGTCTAAATTTAGTAGCAATACTAATATTCAAAAATTTTGAAAAATATTTTAACAGAAAGTTGTGTTTATTAGATAAGTTTCTGTGAACAAGCTACTAAACAACACAGTGGTAGTCAATCATATTTGAAAATTATCTTACTTTTAGTTTTCTAGAAAATATTTTTGCTTGATTTCTTGAAATCCAAGTATACTCTTTACAGTCTTTAGACCCAAAAACGTTGGTCTTGTTTTTTGAAAATCTTTTATAGACTAAAGGGGCAGTGAGTCTAAATCTTATAGAAGTTATTAATATATACCTTTGTCCTAACAAAAGCTTTTGCAATGAGTGGCGTAGCCCCATAGAGTGAAGGGCGATCAGTTTAACGGCCTTCATTGAAATTTTTTATTGCGTATATAAAAGTTATATTGTATATATAAATAAAAATTTACTTTTTATGCATATATATATTAAGCCTTGAATATTTTTAATGAAATTCCTGGTTCGCCAAGTGCAACTATGGTATGCTTTGGGTAAGCTGAAGGCAGAAAAAGTTGCATGAAATGTGGTTGTAGAGAGTAGATTAAAGCTGGCCACCATCTGTCCTGGTCTAATAACTGGACCTAAATTCTTCAACAGAAATCCCACCTCTACCATAGCCTATCTCAAAGGTAATTTTGTAACTTATTTTGATGATTGTACCCAATTAGGGAATTTCATGCGTGATCAATGAATTTTTTCTACTATGACTGTAAAGTTACAAAATTATCTTGTCACATTAATGTATATGTATTAAATAATATAAAGGGTATAACTGTCATTGTACATTGAAGCTGTTAGAGAGCCATTAATTAGTGTTAGAGAGTTAGTTAATCTTATTGTTAGGAGTTAGTTAAGAAGCCTAAATACATTGTTAATGGAACGTGTATAAAGGCAACATTGAACTGTATTTTCAATATACTTTTTAGAAACGAAATAATCTCTTTCATTGGCTTATCCCTATTCTCTCAAACGACTGCCTCATATTCTTCTTCTTCTTCTTTTTCCCTTCTCTTCTTCCTTCATCTTTCTGAATCTTTAATCACTACTATGTGAATTACATCATGGTATCAGAGCTTTCAAGCTAAAATTCATAGCTTGTGTATCGATTCTAACTACTAGTTCCTATCTCTGTTCTTTTTCTACTAAAATTAGTATTAGATTTGTTAAAGTCTTGAATTAGCAAGAAAATTGCGATAACTGATGATTTGTTGGGTCAAAATTCAGGAACTCAGTTCATTACTGAACATGCAACTCAATCTACCGGGAATCAAGTGAATCAAGCTAATGGGATTGATTATAATCATCCCCTATTTCTGTCTCCTGCAGATGTGAATGGAATTCAGATCATATCATTTCAATTGACTGGGACTGAAAACTATTCTATCTGGTTTAGGTTTATGCGAGTTGCCTTGCTAGGCAGGAATAAGCTTGGTATGGTTAATGGAACATGCAAGAAAGAAAGATTTCCAGAAATTATGTGGAACCATTGGGAAAGAGTGAACGCAATTGTGCTTAATTGGATCATGAATTCTGTGGCAAAAGGTCTTCTTGGAGGAATCATGTATACATCTAGTGCACAAGTGGTCTGGGAAGATCTAGCAGAAAGGTTTAACAAAGTGGATGGCTTAAGAACTTTCAATCTACATAAGGAAATAGCTACTCTATCACAAGGTACAACTTCAGTGTTTGTGTACTTTTCAAAGCTGAAAGACCTGGGGGGATTAAAATATTTCCTAGGTATTGAGTTTGCTAGATCACATAAAGGAATCACTATGTATCAAAGGGAATATGCCTCGGAGCTAATTTCAGAGGTCGGACTTGCTGCAGCAAAACCAACAGTAACTCCTATTGACAATAATGTCAAACTAACCTCAAAACAGTATGATGATCATGTTGGACAAACAGAAGACTCAGAAGACATTGATCCATTGGTTGAACAAACTTTCTATTAGAGATTGATAGGAAAACTCTTATATCTAACTGTAACTAGACCTGACATAGCTTTTGGAGTTCAAACACTTAGTCAATTTCTTCAATGGCCCAAAGTCACACATGGAAGCTGCCTTGAGAATTGTCAAGTACATTAAGAATTAACCTACTCAGATTAATACAATCACTGCATTCTGTGATGCAGATTGGGCTGCATGGTCTTTGACCAGAAATCTGGCACAGGCTTCTTCATCAAGTTAGGTGACTCGTTGGTATCTTGGAAGTCAAAGAAACAAACTACTGTTTCTCGAAGTTCTGCAGAAGTTGAATATAGAAGTTGAGCAACAACAGTAGCTGCGCTAATTTGGCTCTATGGACTATCAAAAGAAGTTGATACTCAAATTAAGTTGCCTATTGATATTTATAGTGACAGCAAAGCAGCTATACAAATAGTTGCAAATCCAGTATATCATGAAAGGACCAAACACATCGAAAATCGATTGTCATTTTGTGAGAGAAAGAATTCAACAAGGACTTATTACTACAAAGTACATCTCAAAAACTGATCAACCTGTAGATATCCTTACAAAAGGACTAACCAGAGTTCAACATGAGTATCTAAAATCTAAGCTAGGTGTGTTCAACATTTTTCACTACATAGCTTGAGGAGGAGTATTAAATAATATAAAGGGTATAACTGTCATTGTACATTGAAGCTGTTAGAGAGCTGTTAATTACTGTTAGAGAGTTAGTTAAGCTTATTGTTAGGAGTTAGTTAAGGAGTCTAAATACACTGTTAATGGAACGTGTAAAAAGGCAACAGTGAACTGTATTTTCAATACACTTTTTAATAATGAAATAATCTCTTTCATTGGCTTATCCCTGTTTTCTCAAACGACTGCCTTATCTTCTTCCTTCATCTTTCTGAATCTTTAATCACTACTATGTGAATTACATCAATATGTATTTACCTATTATAATAGTAAAATTATAATTTCACATTAAAGTAATTGAACGATGTGAATTGCTCAAAAAATTCTAATGGTTGAAAGGTCAAATTTTCTTGATAAGTAAATACAAGACATAAATTTTTAAAAAATATTCATGCGTGTAAAAGTTTTGACTATCCATATTTGATTAAAATGATAATTAAAGACATTTTTAAATGAAAATAATGAAAGAAGAAAAACTGATAATCAAATGTCGAAAGTTATTTGTAATTACTGAGCAATTCACACATAGTTTAATTACTTTAATGTACAAAAAAATTTGTGACTGTTGTAGTGAATAAATTACCAGTCACAATAATGGTTTTGTGACTTTACTATTATGATGAATAAAGTTTACTGATTGTGAAATTAACCCCAAAACCAAGGTGAATTATTAGCTTGGCAATTAAATGGATTCTCATATCCTAATATGTGAACAAAATGCAGGAGCTCAAGAAATGTGGAGAAATGGACTTCTGGCAACAGTTGATGTCAATAGATTAGCCAAGGCACTTTGGAAGATGTATTTACTTTGATCAAGTAATGAGTGAGGATGAGTTCGAAAAATTAGCAAGAGATCATGACATCAAATTGTCAAATTTAAAGCTTTGCCGTTTAATGTCCATAACATATACATGTAATAACGAGTACTAGCTCCCATCGATACATTTCGTTCTTCCCTGTATTAAAACTTATAGTCTAAGGTACATAATCAGCTGCAAGAAGTAAGCTTTCGTGATCTAATGAATAGATCCTTTATTGCAAAAACGTCATACTTGTGACTTTCCCATTGTTTGGCGAAATCGCATACAGACAGAGGCGTGTTAGAATTTAAGCGTGATGATTTCAATTTTCGCCATTTTATCATTAAACTAGTTGTATTTTGAGTTTAAGGGCTCATTATTAAAGTTTTAAGTAAATTTTTACATATATAATGTTATTCATTTTAAGTCCAATTGAATCCGTGCTGTATCTATGTCGAGCTAGGTACAGATCCTCTACCCACTAATGCAAGTCCTAACAACATCTACTAATTAGACATAAGAATGGTGTGGGCTGGCATTTCTTATAGATGGAACTCCTCTTCATGTTCTATTGGCATTTTTACTTTCCTATATTATATATAAAACTTTATTATTCTCATAATCAAATTTTAACTTAATTATATGGGCATATACAATTTATCAATTTCTTAAGTTTCTAATCATTCTTCTTTTTTCATTTTTCTGAACTTCATAATTTCTTAAGTTTCCGATAATTATTCTTTTTTTCAATTTTCTGAAGTTCCATTATTTATTTATTTTTTTAAAAAAGAGCTAATCTTTATTTGGCTTTGTGTTTATCTTTACTTGCTTCAGAGTTAAATCCTTGTTGGTAGCTAATTTTAAAAAAGATTGCCATTTCTGCAGGATTAAATTTTTGCAATTGAAGAGATAGCTTGATGGAACTTTAATGTCAAACATATTCTTTTTAATTTTTATCTGGCAAATCTTGTATTGTACAGTTCTTTAATTTCTATTATAATTAGTTTGAGTTCACTTCTAATATTTCCTCTTTGAATGAGAATATGATGATTATTTTGTGAGAAGATGTAAATATATATTTGTGAGGCAATTTTCATATTTTTATTTGGAGATATCACAATTGGAAGAAGATCTCGTACAAATGGCAAAAGGAACGACATACCTGAAATGAATTTAATTACTCCATGATAGAGAAAGAAAATCTATATCTATCTATATTTATATAATCTATATAATATAAAGGAGTGGAGAAGAGGGAGTGATGTGGCATCTCTTAGCAACTAGGAAGTCTATTTATCCCCTTTTGTCTTTTTTTGCCCGTTTCATCTATTTTCTTAGTATGAAAATCAAACAGTCTTTTAAAAAAAAAAAAAAAAAAACGACACGTGAAGGGTGACAATTATAGACTCACACAACTGCTCTTCCTCTTCCTCTTCGTCAATTCTTATACTTTGAAATTAAACTAACCTAATATACCCAATTTGAGAATTAATTAAAGCCATTCATTGATGACGGAGCTTATTAGTGATGAAGAGAAGACAAAATGAGTTTTTGCGATGAAATTAGACTTCCAGAGAGGAATTAGATGCAAAAAGTAATTTGGAGTCATGTACGTGGGGTGTCAATGATTTTTGGGAAGATACGGAGAAAAGAATTTAGTGAATAGTATTATATGCTTTTATTTTGAGTGATTGATTACAGCTTTTTAATCTTTCCAATAACATATAAGGAAATTCTTTACTGCATAACTGTGATTTTGGTATATACTCCATCCCTTTCATCATTACTATTTGCTTTTGCTTTTTAATCGTTACAATTTGCAGGAATTATCCGAAAAACAAAATACTTTGTTTCCTCCCCCCCCAGAAAAAAAGACCGACTTTCTTCTTAGATTTCTTCTCTTTTAGTTTTCCTCATTTTCATTTTTCTTATTTTAAAATTTTCAAAAGTCTAAAAGAGTAGTTACTAATAAAAATTGGAGAATCAAGATTATTAATATTTTTATGAGCAACATTTAAATATGAATAGAAGAAGAGAAGACTTGTGTAAGACCAAAAGTCTGTAATTATGATTAACATTAATGACCTCTAAATACAGTCACAATTGAGTACTATATATTATTTTACTTGCAATAATAATATTATTTCCTATCGTCTAATTAGGGAGGAAAGTCAAGAGAACTTACAATACATATCTTTTATGAGTTATTAATTAACTTCTCTCTAATTAAGGTATGCGAAACTTTTCTTTGAATTTTTCTATTTTATATTTTCCTTATACGATCCATTTCAAATTATTTCATATGTATGTCTTAATAATATATCTTTTAGTTATCTTTTGTATTTTAAAAAGTTATCCCTTCCATATCGGCAAATTTTTAAAAAATATGTCTCACCGTGCGAAGCGCGGCCTATTTGACTAGTTTTAATATATTTAAGAAAGAGATAATTTGCAGCTAGAATTGTGATATTGCAAAAATATTTGGAGCAAAAATAAGCATATATTAATTATCCTAACTATAGGTAGAACCTTGCTTTGGTTAATTAAATCTCAACCTTTAATTTTTAACTATGTTATATGACTTCTATCCAAGTAGGAACTTGAAAAATTGAAGAGAATGAAAAATATAATGTAGAGGAGTTCCATCCACTTTTTATCCTTTAACTATCATTTGAAATATAACTGAAAAATAGCCAATTTTTAGTTATAAAGAATCTTTTGCCCTTATCTTCTCTTGCTTTTTCATTGTCTCCGTTTTTTTTGAACATCACAACACTGTCCAAGAGTTTGAAAACTTTTAAACGTGTAACTCATATATGTGAACTCACATTGTGCTTGAGTGGAGCAGAATCATATATGTTCAAACTTCAGGATAATATTCTAGAGTTTTACTTTTATAAGTTGTCATTTTATGCTTTTCCTTCCTCATATAGTTAAATATTTTCTTCTATTAACATGAATAATACATTAATTATTTTGACATTTGAATGTCTATAACCAAACTACTATTTAAAACAAGCTACTTTGGTTTTGATTTTTGAAATATAAAAGATCGGGTTTCTTTTCACTTTTAGCCCGCGTCAGAAAACTATTTACATTTGATAGCTGAAAAAATATATAAATTTATATAATTGAATAAAACATACATAATATATATATATAATGAAAAAAATATAATTTTTCGTCTATTATTTTGTGAGCGACTATACAGTGTCCCTTTCCCTAAATGATCGGTCGGCCCACAAAAGACGCTCATGCGTTCTCCGGCGCACTAGCTATCCGGCCTTTTTCCTTGGCCGCAAAAGGTATCTTAGGCTATCTTATTAATAGTTATTTGCCTTTCGTGTCTGTTAAAGAGATCTCATAAGCTTAAGTCACACATGATACTTAGTAATACTAGCGGTAGGGTACGTGTTCTGCGCGTGTAACTTTATCGATAAATGCTAAATTCTTAAAAAGTTATATAAGCATTACTTCCTTTATTTTAATTTACATAACACATTTTCTTATTAAAATAAGATAAACAGATAGATAGATTCATGTGCATTTTTTAGTTGTAGACAAAAATAACATATACACAATAATTAATATTAAACAAACATCTAATGTTATTTGTTTTTAGTCATTTTATGTTTAAAAATATATAGCTTTCGACTTGCGACTTTGAATAATTTTGATACATAGTTCGAACTTTGTGAGTTATTGCGACTTTGAGTAATTTTGATATACGATTTTAACTTTGTGAGTTATAAATTTTCTTTTCTACTTTTTCCTTTTAGTTCAAATACCAATAAAATTTAATGCCTTTAACTTTTAGAAAATACAATTCTACCAACCGGAACTTAATTAATTTTGCTAGTAAACTTCATGAGTTTATTGATTAGTGCAAGTGTGCAACTTCAGTACTAATATCAGTAATGGTAATCATTCATCGTCATTTATCAATTGATGTGATTTTTTATATTGATCAATTATTTGCTTGGTTAGAGTTACGTTCTTTTTGTTTAAATAAATATTTCATATAAGTAATAATTTTACCGTCTTTCTACCTATTTAAAGGCTCTTGATTACTAATAGATATTTCCTTTGTCCCAAATTATTTGTCGTATTTTTTCTTTTATGCAAACCTAAAGAAAATATTAATTAGAAGGCTATTTAATTCAATAAATTTTTTAATTTAACCCTTATTAATTGTGAGCACGTGATTTTTGCCGTGACCAAAACGCTCTTATAAATCAAATAAAAAATAATTTCTTAATTAATTGTTAGCCATTTTAGGAATTCTATTAGACTTTTCTAATTATTCATATTTAATTATTAATTAATTAATTCATGAAAATACCTAAAAAATATCATGCATTGCACTTAGGATTTATTTTTATATTTTAGATTTGAATTAGTAATTGTTGATTTTATAAAATTAAAAAATCATAAAATAGTTCATTTTTACACTCTTCTTAGTTTTAATGTTTAATTCCTAGAATCTAGCATTATTATAAATATTATAAATAGTTATTTAGATTAATTTTACATTTAAGTGAATTAGAATTTTTATTACTAAGTAGTCTAGTCATAAAAATTAAAAAAAGTAATTAAAAATGAGTAATTAAGAAATAAAATAAATAAGAAGAAAGACCGGACTGGGCCAGGTATTTCAAACCTAAACCTGGCCCAATTTGAAAAAAGAACTGAACAGTCCAAGTCCGTTTTCTCTTTAAAAATTCGGGTGCATCTGAGCCGTTCATCTAAAACGATCTAACGGCTCTGAACTATCCCACCCCCCAAATAAATATGTCCTAACCTAACCCCTCTACCCCCACTCTTCATCGTCCAAACACCCCCTCATCTGAAACCCTAAATCCTCAAGCCACCATGGCTGCTGCCTCTCCAAACCCGGCCAAAACTCGTCCAAAATTCCACCTAACAACCACCATTACTCCCTCATCCCACAACTATACCCCGTCACCACCTAAAGTCCTTTAAAACACTTCGTGGATTTCAAAACGAAAATAAAAAAAAATATAAAATCCAAAATCGGAGCTTGTTGGAAGCCGATTTGAGCACGAATAGACCTTAGCGTGTTAAGAACACACGGTTAAGGTTAATTTTTGCTTTAAAATTACTTTTTAGATAATAATCCGAGGTAACCTTTTGCCCTTCATTTTTCAGTTTCTTTTTATTAGTTAAGTATCTGTTCGTAATATCGATTCATCTTCTACCCTTTTTCTGTAATCTTCCGTGTTCAATTTGGTGTTAGTTGTTAAAACTGTTTCGTCGTTTTGTCTCCTCGTTTGGGCTCGAGTCATAAGACTCTGGCGGCAAAGCCACAAATGAAACAAGTTTTCCAAAAATTGAAGCCCAAAAAAAACTTAGAACTCAGTTGATGTTTTAGGGCCGGGTCAGTTTTGACCCGTTAAGATTAAACTCGGAAAAGGGTGGAAGTTTCTAGCAGTTGACTAAAATAAAAACAAGAAGAATGTGGGGGGTAAAAGAAATTTTTGAGAAGCTCTCAACAGATTTCTGTTGAGAGGAGTGATAATAATCACATGCAAACAAAATATGTTAGGGAGTGGTGATATCATGTGAAAATTCTGAAGAAAAAAAAACGGAAAAGCAGAAAAAATCTAAAAAGGAACCTGATTTAAGGGCCTATAAAAGAGAGGAGAGGTGAGTAATAAAAGGGAGAGACCCTCACGGCTTGAAAAGATCTGGGAAATACATAATAGTGATATACTTAGTGGTTGCAAAAAAAAAAAAACTCATAGAATTCTGTTTTGATTGGTTGATCAAGGAAGACTAGGAGTTGGCTGTGACTGCTGTAGTTTATCTGCTGTTGCTGTTCACCTAGATAAGCTTGGTTGCAGTTTCATAGGTATGCTAGAACACACTACAATTGCAAATCGTATTACAAGCAAATGATACACTTATTGTTCGAATCTATGTAATTGATATGCATGTTCATTATTGTTGTCTCCCTGTCAATGGTCAATACTATTTGCTGCTACTGTTTTGTTGACTCACTTAAGTTAGTTTGTTAATTAGTAGAGTTGAGTTTAGCTGAGTTCATAATGAGTTGATTCTGTTATGAAATGTTGCTTAAATAACGAAAAATCAGAATCCAATGTTGTAGTGTTTATTTGTTTGTGTTTGTTGATTGTAATGAGTTCCGAGCTTGTTTCAAGAGTTTTTAAACTAATGAATGTCAAGGTTTTATACGTTTGTTTCTCTGTGGATCCCATCTGCTCACTTACTATGCCATGCAAGTCGTTCTGCAATTCTGAATTATCATCGTGTTTTCCAAATGTTGATAAAATAAATAATTAGGCATTCTAGAAAACTGACATTCTATCAACATTTCTGTTTCACGATTCAGTAGCTAACATTCTCGAGTTAACTAAAAAGCAATACTTAATCTCATCTCTTTGTTTCTGGGTCAACTAACAGTGAACGATAATGTTCATTTTGTCCTGTTTCGAGTACTTCGCTTTGAAATATAAAGGGGACAGGGGAGGATGAGTAATTCTGATATTAAGTTAGTTTGCTGTTGGAATTTAGAAGATTTGCAGCTGGAATGATTTGTAATAATCTGGTTCAACAGTTTTATACTTGATCATAATCTGTTTGAAATAGTTAAGGCTTTGTAATTAATTTATCTTGTTTTCTGTAAGTATGTGGAACACATGTGGTATGACCAAGCCCATGAAAAATGAATGCATGATGAATCAAACTTCTCTTGTGATGATTGGGCCATTTTTGAAGCCCGGTCCCGAAAAATACAATTTAGCCTGGGGCAGATGTTGAACCTGCCCTGAATTGGCCTATATCGACAGCCTCCAAGCCCGAACTTTTTTTTATTATTTCGAAATATACTAAAATTGAGAATGTGGCTGTCACTTGTAAGTTGGTGTTGGAATTCAAAGTGTAACTTTGTTAGTAGCTACATCTGCGAATAAAGTCATGGTGCATGATTTGCATTTGAACTTTATCTGTTGTTCCTTAAAATGGGTTGGCTATTGATATGGATACATAACATCCTATAGTGCTAATAAAATCCGCTAATTTAGTAGAGATGTGCCATACAATTAACGACGATCACCGATGGCCCTCTTAATTAATTAAATGCAAGATTAGAATAAATAAGCCTTAACGCTTCAAGTTTTAGTAAATTGCTTCTAGATACGATTAACCATATTGTGACTATGGGTACGGTTCCTGTGACATAGTGACAATGTCGATTTCGGGGGTGCCTTCTAGGTGACCCAATTTTAACAACTTTAAATAATAAAAGCTTTCGAACTAGTTCGAGGCGTGTCATACCAAATGAATTTACAAACATATGACCCTTATTAATTAAACACTTAGAAAAATCGAGGTGCGCTATTTAGCGAATTTCATGGCCCTCGAAGAACTAAAAACGCGTAGTTTGCTTTAGGTGCGTTATTCTTATAATTTAATTTCCTGAATTCGGGTGCGCATTTCTGTGACCCAAATTTCAAATCCCAACGTTAAATTAAAAGGTGTTACAAATTGCGGGTGCATTTATGTGACATAATTTGCGTCATATTTTGATTAACATTGCAATACTTCGATAATTCTAAAAGCGAAAAATAAAGTAAAATGTACTATAGGTTAATAATAGATATTAAAATCAGATAATAAGCCGCTTATGACAATAAAGCGACCGTGCTAGAACCACGGAACCCGAGGGTGTCTAACACCTTTCCTCGGGTTAACAAAATTCCTTACTTAGAATTTCTGGTTCGCAAACTTGATTAAGAAAGTCAAATCTTTTCCTCGATTTGGGATTAAACCGGTAACTTGGAACACCAATCTAAAATTTTCAAGTGGCGACTCTGAAAATAAATTAAATAATTTCATTCGACTAATGTCACTTTAATTGAAAAAATTCTTTATATACTCCTCTCGGGGTGTACAAAAAGAGGTGTGACATTAATGTCTCAAGTATAACATCTTTTCATTGAACATTTACTTTATTTATGTGTCATCTCCATCTTCAAGGACAATTACTACTAAAGATAAAATAAAAATATAATTAATTTTGTCTTAAACTTCTAAAATGATAAATAATTTAAAGCATCTATTTTTATAAATTACGATAAATAACTTGAGATGGAGGGAGTAGAAATTAATTCCTTTATATTAGTTGTATATTGGCTTATTTTGACTCTAATTCCTCATCTAGCTTTACTTTTAGAATAATCAATAGTACTTAGGAAATAAAAAAAGAATCAATAATAGTAGTCCTTTTCTTCAAATTAAAAAGTAATAGTAGCTCTTCAATTTTTGCCTTTAATGTCTTGAATCCAAATTTAATGTTTAGTGGTGAGATATTAAAGCTTTGAAATTTGAATTCCTGAAACGTGTTTCAATGTCAAAATTAGTTCGTTTATTTAGTCCTAAATATTAGGATTTTGAATTATAAAAGGAAAATTTTAGTTTATTTTAATTTCTTAAATATTGGGATTTTCTGCTATAATAACTAAAATTATAGTTGATGTTAAAATCTTAAATATTAAGAAGTTAATAAAATAATTATTTTATTTATTTTGAATTCTATTTTAAAAGATAAAAAAGGCAAACGAAATTTCGCTAAGAGCATTCGTGCCTTTAATATAGTATAGATAGATAGATATAGATATATAAATTTATAATCCTTGTAAAAACTAACTTGAGTTACAAATGTAAAAGATTTTCTTATGTTGATTAAGTAGGATATTTTTATAATATTTATAAATTCTTGTGAAAGTTAACTTCAGTTACAAACATAAAAATTTTTGTTACGTCGACGCGTAGAGTATTTTTATTAGCTTTATAAACCCTTGTGGAATTTAGTGTATTTTCTAAACCTAAAAGAAGTTAAAATTGCTCGAAAATTTGACCTAAAATATTTAGGCCTTTGCGTTTAATTCAATATCTACTAATAATAGAATAGTGATGTCTATCAAAATTGTATTCTGCCTATTGAAGTACCAAAATTACTCATGAAAAAGACCAATTTGAAGAATCTTTTTTCTCTATGGAAAGTAAAGAATCCGAAACGTTAAAGAAATTGAAGTGCTAAATTGTTTGCCTAAAATGTTTGGAAAGAATTACCGTTCAATTTGTTATTATATATTTTTTTTTAAAAATATCATACATTACATGGTTCAAATAAAGAAAGATTTAGTACACAAAATTTAGTTGAATTTAAAGTCCTAAATATTAGAAAAATAATTAAATGGCTATTTTTAAATATAAAAAATAAATCAAAATACTATTTTGTCCAGTGTGAACTATACTTTTAAAGGGGCAAAAAAGACGAACGACATTTCGTTAAGGACCTTCGTGCTTTTAATATAACTAGTCTCTATAAACGTGCTTTGCACGTTATTCTTAGACAATAATCACAAACAACGATATTATGTAATATTATTTTTAATTCCATTAAATTTATTTTACGAGGTACAAAAATATTATTAGATCACATCCACTAAATACCTCTTTAAACGTGATGTCTTGGTATATTTCTTTATTCTTCTTACCCATTTGGAAAAATATGTCATGATAAATAATTTAACATAGGATTGATCGATCATATAATTTATTGAATGTCATTATAAATATAAACATATTAAAAATATTTACTAAATATAATTTTTAAAACTACCAGTCATTTTTTGGTTTGAGAAGTCAAGTTTTGATGAAAAAGTCACTTGTGATAACTTATTGGTCCATCAAGTTCCACATAAATTATAAAAAAAAAAAAGAATTATACTCATCAAAGATAAGATCTCATAACTTTCCGATTTCATTATAAATGATTATATAACAGCGATTTAGTTACTCGTACTATTCCTCTCATCTTCTCTTAGTTAGGTACTAAGAACGCAACTTTATATTTTAATTTTTTTTATATGTGTATCACTATTTTATTATAATGGTAGCAACTGAGGATTTTTTTTAAAAATTTAGTTTTTTTATATGAGTAATTCATGTAATTAAAAATCAAGTGTAAATGTATTGAGATATTAATCAACTCTTTAACCCTTTAAAAAATATTTTAATTTGGATGAAATGATGATTAACTGATAATTAATTTCAAGTAAACTATGACTTTGCGACTTAAACGTTCTAAGAATCTCTAACCTTTTTTATAATTAATGAATCTAAATCCCACACAAACTGGGAAAGAATAACTGGACGAAGCATATTGTCATCCAAGAAGAAGGCTATTGTATGAAGCATTTGTTGTCCAAGAAAAAGTAGGCAAAAAACTCTGGATAGAGAGAGAGAATTTTTACGTTTTTTTATTTCTTGGTGTTTTCTTTTGGTTTGTATATTGTATTGTGTAAAATATCAGAGAGGAGGGTAAAATATTGTACTGTTGGTGCGGGAGGATGAATCCAAAATCAATTTGGATAGGAGTATTTCACCTTCACACTTTTTCCTTTTTGCTCGATATGTGAATTTAAATCGGAAAAGAATTCCAGCGTGAGGTGATTTATAATTATATTCTTAAATTAAATAAATATTTAAGGTTATAAAAGTTAATTAATGTTTCGGAAATATTTTAATCGTTCGACATTTAGACTAGTATTCGTGCTTTTATAATAATATAGATATAAATATATTGGGCTAATATTCGTGGCTTATAAACTAAACTAAATGAATTAGAACAAAATGAGTGAAGGACTAATATATGAATTCTATCTCCTCTTCTCTCTTTGCATTAACTGGTACATAATAAATCATATAGCACGTATACATTTTCTCTCTTTGTCTTAATCTTAATATGAGCATCGTTTAAGTGAACTATATCTTCACTTAAGGAAGTGTACGAACTAAAATGAACTCCTTATTATCCTAATAGGATACTCAAGTTTCATTTATCTCTTAAAAACAAAATTTACGTATTGCAACTTACATTCTAAATGATGAATATATATATATATA
>MCJB01010598.1:104909-123837 GCA_002018475.1 Nicotiana obtusifolia | reverse complement strand
CCCCCCCAAAGATGTTGGTAAGAGTGTTAATATGTTCATGGCCCACAAAGTTAGATTACAGGTTTTTCATAATTGAAATAAGCATTTCAATCACGTTTGTGGTTGAAAAATAATGCATGTCATGTTCTGTGGTTGAAATTCAAAGTCACGTTTGCATCCTTCTCCTATTTATTATTTAAACGAAACTCAACTTACAAAACGTTGAAACTAGAGAAATCCTCCCCACAGGACACCACTCCAATTACACTTACAACTTCTCCAATAGTATAGTCACCAATGCCTCCAAAAGAGTAACAAATTGAAAGAAACTATCAAACATTAGAGTAAGCTGAAGACGATGCCAAGCTGAAGAATAGAGAAGTCTTTGCAATGCCTAATCGTCGCCAACTAGTTTTATGGTAATGTTACACTATCACTAGCCACATAATATACTAGTACGTTTTAGTGTTATATTATATAAACTATCGTTCCATATTTAAAGGAAATTTTTGGAAAAAATCAATTTTGATGATTGTCACATTTAATTGTATATACTCAGTCACACATCAAAACCTCCAAAAAATAACAGGTGAATAAAATATTTTTTCCTTTAACGTCATGCAATTGAGGAAAAGAAAATATATTTGATAAACGACTTCTTGACTGATGAAATAAAGCCCCTTTTGTGGCAGTTAGGATTTGCCTAGCAGCTGATGACTTAATAGATAAACAACAACAAAAATTGTCTGCTATCACTTTTGAAAATGCAATTTGTCACCCTTGTAAAATTTCTTGCATTATATATCTAGTGATTAATTTTGTGGGCCAAGCTAGCTAGTGTCTTCTTTTTGTTTCTGTTTTTCCTTTAAGCATGCAGAAACAAGTACTAACAAAGTGGTTATCTTAACCTCATGTGAACATATAATAACTTACATAAATTATATAAAAGCATAATTTTAATTTTTTAATTGCAATTTATATCTTAACACAGGCTAGCAATTTCTTATAGGATTCTAGTTTTTCAATCATGGTGTTAAAACACTGACGATCTTGTTTTCACATACTAATTATTTTTTGTTATGTTTAACTATCTTGTATCTCAAGCCCTTTAATTCAGACTAGTTTAGATTTGCGCCAAGAAGGTAAAGCACAAGTTATCAAGAAAATCTTCATTCTTATCACTCAAATTCAAGATATCTAACGGTGGAGAGATCACAATCATCTAATGGGATTAATTATGTAAGTACTTCATCCGTTTCAATTTAGATGACACACTTTTCTTTTTAGTCTGTTTAAAAAAGAATGACACATTTGTATAATTAAAAATAATTCAACTTTAAACTTTTTGCTTTATTCATTTTATTTTTAATGAGAAGCTTTTATAACAGTACAAATGTCATGGCCTCACAAAGCTTTTATCTCTTAAGCTTTTAAGACCACAAATTTCAAAAGTCTCTATCTTCTGTTAAACTCCGTGCCGGTCAAACTATGAAACGGGAGAGTATTATACAAGTAAAAATTCTAATGTACGGAAAAGGGGCCCATTGTCTTTAAATACCAACAAAAACATAAGGTAGCTGTCAATTTCATAAGCAACTTGGAGGTGGGAGCTTCTCTTTCAAAACTAGAGATAGCAGTTAAAGGGCTTGACATGTGACTAAAATGAAATCGGTTCTTCTAAAAAAGGAAACTTCTATCTTTCTGGCTTTCTTTGAAAACGTGTTCTATATCCACTGCTGTTATGCAAGACCAAATCCTTGTCTCACCGCTGTCCTTTTCTACTTAGTTTAATTGGAATACGAATGAAGTACATGTAATCATATTCTTTTGCCCCCTTCTTTAAGCATAATTTTCTTTCTAATAATTGTGGAAGTGACATTGTTATCACTTCATACAAGTTAATCAACATCCCAAGATTACCTTTAATGTGATGATTATAGCTTAAAGATTTATGTTAGGTTGTCAAACTCAAGTAATAAAGCATATTTTTTTAAAAAGTAATAAAGCATAAAATGGTTTTAAAAATAATTTCCTTAAAATAGAAAATAATATAAAATGTGCTTTATCATTAAGAAAAAAAAAATACTTGAACAAAAAAAGCTTCTTGTATGGGAAATGAATTCATCGAAAAACTATATGCTTTATTATTAGTATGGTTTCTTTAGTATATACTATATAGCTCGATAATAGATCTGAAAAATAAGCTTTGCAAAAAGGAAAATAATCATTTTTAAATTTTATTCATTGATGACACAGGGTAGATGAGTGGTTTAGGAAGAAGAACTTTTGATAGGACCAAAAAAAAAAGAAAGGAAAATCAAACTTATTTGGAACAAAATTTAGCTGCCGTAGCTATGATTATATTCCCCACGTTTCAATTCTAAGATGTTCAGTACGTAGCCATAAGCATATAACACGTTTTAAGTACTCACTTTCTTTCATTCCAAATCTAGTACCATGAACAGGTTATGGGCTTGAAGATCTCACATCCACGAGCTCAGAATCATTTTAGGACAAAATTTTGAACGGCTCTCTTTGTCCAAACAACAAATAGAACACATGGGAGAATCAAAACTTGATGGAAAAAATTCTATCAATTTCCAGTTTTTTCTTTTGCAATTGAATTTTAATTTCTTTATGTACTACTCTTTAGAAATACTCACCTGTTTCCCCACTTAGCATGCAGTTCCATAATCAAAAGTTGTTCTTCAGGTGTAATATTTCCCCTCCGGACATCAGGCCGGAGATAATTTAGCCACCGGAGCCGACAGCTTTTTCCGGTACGTTTGAGACCTAGAGATAGAATAGAGACATATAAAAAGTGTTCCTACATATAACAAAATGATATCTAGGGTTTTGTTACTGGCAAAGGAAGGGAGAAAAAAAAGGAAAAATTACCAGCAGATTTAGCTAAGGAATTCCAAACACCTTCACCATGGTTAGCAATGTAGTTAATGAGAATTAAATCCTCTTCCATAGTCCAAGGTCCTTTCCTCACTTCAACATCTTGAGAGTTGCATGGTCTTTTATCCATCTTTTTATAAAGATGAAGAAAAAAGGAGAGAGAGGAAGAGATATGGGATAGGAGTGAAGATATGTGGTACTTTGAGACAAGGAACTAATGTGGTTGGGCAGATATTTATAAGGGTTGGCTAATAACAAAATTTGCTACCAGTAATTTAGTCTTTAAGATTTGCGACATAAGAGAGCTTTTAACCTAACTTGCTTTATTATAAAATCATAATAATCTTCATATAACTCTTTAATGAAGACTTTGTAATAGACTTAAAACTATGCGGGCATACATGACAGCTATTGATGTGATCATGCATGGTCACGATATGTACCTCCGCCAGCAGTGCACAATTCTAGAATGATATTTCCTTCGTCTTAAACGGCAACGCGGTACACTAAGCTTCCGCTATGTGTGGTATCCGGGAAAGAGTCGGGCCACAAGAGTCTATTGTATGCAGTCTTACCCTGCATTTCTGCAAGAGGCTGTTTTCACGGCTCGAACCCGTGACCTTTTGGTCGCATGGTAACAACTTTACCAGTTATGCCAAGGCTCCCCTTCGATCAGTGGCGAAGCCAGAAATTTATCCAAGGGTGTTCAAACTTGAAAAAAGTGAAAAAAAATCTCCGACAAAGGGTGTTCAATATATGCCATATATCTCCAAAATCTAATATGTTACCTATATACGCAGTGTAATTTTTCGATGAAGGATAGTCAATTGACTACTCTTATGACAATGTAGCTTCACCATGCCTTCGATATTTCCTTCGTCTTATTTTATTTAATATCATTTGACTAGGCGTGAAAACTAACTCGTACTAGATATTTACATTAAATCAATAGATACATAAAAGTGTTTATATATACAATTGTCTCACTTAATATAATTAATTTTTCGGTATGTATTTGGTGTAAACACTTACTGCAACTAAGTTTTTACCGTTAGACTAGATATAAAGCAAATATTAAATTAATGTAGACATAAATTTGATGGAACTAAAATTAAGAATAATAAAGTTAAAGTAAAATGTGATTCTTAAAAGTTGTGTTAATAATATTTTTCTATCTCATTTTATGCGATACTATTATTATTTGGGAGTCAAACTGCTTTTTTCTTGACTATAATTTAAATATTTTGACTTATTAATTACATTAACTTATACTCTCTCCCTTTCAATATATTTGTCTTACTTTGACTTGACACAAAGTTTAATAAAAAGAGGAAGACTTTTAAACTTGTGGTATTAAACATACTTTAACATTTGTGTGGCTATAAAGCTTTTCAAACTTGTGATCTTAAACAAGTCAGAATATATTTGTATGGCTATAATTAAGGAAATATATGAATGTGTCAATTATTTTTGGAATGGACTAATAAGAAAATAGTGTCAATCTTTTAAAACGGAATAAATAGTACTTTTCACGTACGTAGTTTTTAATATGAAAATTTTATTCTAAAAAACCTTATAAATCTATGCCCCAATTTACACAAAAAGTTAGGTGCTTTATGACCGCCATACTCTGAACTCCTCACGTAAAACGAAATAATTAAAGGAAGTATTAGCAGTAGAATGATACCAACGTACATGTCGATATATATCAAAATAGAAAGAGTATCATAACATATGGAATTAACGCCATGCAAGATAAAATCCAAAAATTTCCCCTCCCCTCACCCCCTCAATTTTTCTTAGCTGTTTTTGGTTTATTATTGAGTTTGTACAGTATACAAGGAATATTATGGAGTACCATTCTACTAAGTTTAAAGGTATTAATTGAGGAATAAAACACACCATCTCACGTGCACTCTGTATGCATGTCGATCGTACGGATAGCTAAGGCTAATAACTTTGGAAAAAGAAAAGAGTAGGTAAAATAGAGGAAAGCTATGCTGCATTTGCCTAAAAATATGGAAAGATGATTTCATTTACTATAATCCATTAATTTCCAGGTCTTGAAAATTCTATCTCGATAATCAAAAGGAAAAAGAAAAGCCTGGAAATGCAAGCCATAAGCTTATGGCAGGCGTATTCACAATCACGGACGTACGTTGGATTTTTCATAAATAGTGTCAACATTTAAAGAAGTAGACAATTAAACAAATATAGTAACGACATCATGTGTTTTAAGAAATTCTAATTCGAAAGCAAAACAGAAAAACTAATAGTAGAACAACTCACAATTATGATTGCAGCAAGCAATTTCGGCGATTTCATAATGAAGGGTTTAAAATAATTGAACTCCAATGTATTTTATATTGTTTATTATCCTTTTCCTACACAAAAGAGTAGTAGTTTAGTTCTCCTTTTCCCTGCGCAAATCGGATGAGTTATTGTATCCTACATGGCATCTAATTCTAATGACGTATTGCTACAAAGTAAAAGCCGAGGAATGAATCTACTTAGCTCGAACCGCGACCACTGCCTAAAATTTCAGGGAACTGACCAGCGAACCAACTATCTTGCTTTGACTAGTTGGTGTCATTTTATGTTACTTGTACTTATTTTTTCTTTTACATATTATTGATATATATATATATATATATACATTTAATAAAAAAATTCGATCAAGCGGTATTGGATGACACCGCTTCAACCACAGTAAATCCGCCCCTGTTCACACTCTCGGTCTCTCTTTGTTATAATATGCATGACTGCCTACTCAATTCGAAAACAGAAAACATTAGTTCAAAAAGTACCTTCATATAATTTACATTTCTAAATAAGGAAGTTTCAGCTGTTTGAAACAGATATGCTTGTTAAACGGTACATATTTATGTGAATAAGCTATTGTTTTATTTGATTTAACTCTCACAGTAACCGTACATCCAATTCAATGTACAGACATACACACTGTTAGAAAAGATCGAAAATGAAGTATTATGACTGGATTTTGCAAACGTTTATGAACTCCAAAAATTAATAGCTGAAATTCCCTAATTTGACTCATCGAGTAGCGTATGTGAAACTGGAACAAAATGTTTCCACTGTTATTGCTGGTTTTAAATGTTGAACTGGATATAGTTGCAAAACATTTGGAACGTTGAAGGCATAATAAATTTAAGAGTTCAACTTATACTGTAAAGAAATTCTTTTTAGGTAGTTATTCGTTTAAACTTTTAGATAAGATTATTATACAATTCAATATGGTGTTAGATTAAATAGAATTCTTTAGTTCAAATCTCATTGCTACTCATTAAAGAAAAATATCACGTGTTGTCCCGTAAAAAAAAGAAAAGGTCCACCCTCTTTATATTTGAATATTGTCTACATCTAATCTTCGTTATACTATTCGGCTAAATTTATCCTACCATTATACTATCCGGCCAAATTTATTCTCACCATATACTATCCGGCCAAATTTAGCCTTACCATCAAAAAGCTTTTAAAAATTACCCCTCAATCCGACCCAGAATTTCCCAAATCAGTTTAGTTAAGTCACTTATTCTTCTTCTTGATCCACTATTTTTAAAATAGTTGGCATTTACCTGCTTTCTTAATTGAAAAAAAGAATAAGAGAAAAAAAATAATGCGACGCTTAGTAACGAAGTATAGTATATTGAAGAATATAAATTAGGTAACTTGTCTAAATTTCAAAAGTATTTACAGCACCCCAACTTTAATGAATTCGTTCCATCAAAGGTATGAAAACTTTGCAAGTATTAGTGATAGAAGTCGAAGTTTCTCGGAGATTTTGCATTGCCCGAATTCAACTTTGCTTTAATCAAATGCCTACACATTGTGCACTCTTAAGTTAGTCGACCGAATTCTATACTGCCTAGACAATTTTAAAATATATTTGAATAAACATATTCATACATGATGAGCAGTCGCATATAATGCATAACAAATAGACCCACAGAATTCTGTAGCGTGTATATGATTGAAAATTATAAAAATTTTAAACCAATTCCAAAACCAGTATCTAAAGAAGAGAAGTGGGTGCAATGGTAATTAAAAATATCCGTGAATAAATTGTATAGTTTAGTACCTTTAGCATTCACATAAATAATAATTTATAAAAATAATGGATCAAGAAGAATAACAAATGATTTAACTAAAAGGGATTTGCGAGATTTTGGGTTACCTAATGGATTGAGGGGTAATTTTTAAAACTTTACTGATGCTAGGGATAAATTTAACCGAATAGTATAATGATGATTAAATGTAGACAATATTTAAAAGTAGAGGAGTTAATTTGGACCTTTTCCCTAAAAAAGTCAGGCCCGCTTATATAAATTAGGACATACTTTGTTCTTAAAGCATCCATGACTTTGACCTGATTTGCTTGTAATTATGCCCTGGCAATTAAGTCCCAGCTTAATAATGTATCTCAAGTTACTACAGATTATTATCAGTTTAATTATGAATGCTAAAAGATCACATTCATTGGAGGATAATCGAACAAATCATAACTGAACACTCCCCAATAGGTCAACAAGGACAAGAAAAGCTATCTAACAAATTAGGAACAATCCTTTCAAAAGTTAAAAAGAAGAAATTGAAGAAAATTTTAAAATTTTCCAGAACAAAGGCTTTTCCCTGTATACTGGATTTTCTATAAATTTACTCTCGTACCACGTACTGTTACATCTTTATCTACTTTGGGAAGTGACGAGGCACTGATTACCTATGATTCACTGTTAAATATGAGGTTTTGTCCTTTGGAGTACAACAAGTTAAGTCGGCACAAAGAGCCCTGAGGATGTCTTAAAATCAAGACTGGCAGAGTGCACTATACGTCTTTTCTCCATCCCTCTCCTTTTCTATATATCTCAGAGAATTCATCAAAAGTATCTCTCATTTCTGATTAATTAAATTACGTTGCTGCTAAAAATGATGGAGGATATTCTAAAAAAATAGCGTCCAATCACTCTCTAGGGATAAATTTCAGTACTAGGCCCATTACTCTAAATTTATTTTGGTAAATTCAATAATAAAACATTTTACATCAAAAGATTCTTCATTCTCAAAACTCGAACTTGAAACCTTTTATTAAGGTTGGAGTGATCAATCTCAATCATACTACAGTCCTCCGTTGTTTTATCATTCAGTTTTAAAGATCATATTATAAATTAAGATTAATTCAAAGAGACCAAATGTTATAGCGGATTAATCCAATTCAAATATCTTTTGAGCAGTCTAGTCCTAGTAAAGTGATGAATTGTGGAATTAGGTGTAAACAGTTGTTATCCACTCAAAATGCTATCAAAGAAAGACAAGAAGGGACAAATTATGACCTATTACAGTGTGAAGTGTGGTTTAGGCTAAAATATTAATGGATCTTCCTCCTTACATGACTGATTCCTAACTTAGGGCACCCACCCCCTCTTTAGGACCCTGACCCTCCCTTTAGTAGATATATATAATGGCATCCATCTTCAACCACTCATATAACTCTATGTTTATCATCCACTTGCCTTCTTAATTTTCCTATTCACAACTGTATAGAACTTGACATTTCCTTTCAAGACTTCATTGGAAACGATACTACTTTCGGCAAATACCCTTCTCCCCCTTTTTCTTTCGTTTCTTCTTTCTATTATGTGGCCATAAGTTAATGTTGTATTGATAAGATATGTAATTCCTCTATCCGTTAAAAGAGTAACACGATTACAACTACTTTGTCTAAATTTTTATTTTAGTTTGACTGTGATTTTTTAATTAAAGCCGGGGATCTAAGCGAAAATAGTGAAAGAATAAGAAGGTGAAAATAACGAGGTATATGAATTAATCGACTCATTTTTAATCCAAACGTATGCCGAAAGATAGGTGTGTCGACCCTTATACTTTAAATTTCACCTTTTTTAGAACGAAAAGAAGTACTCCTACTAATATCTTTATTTGTGTCATAAACAACAGTGCAAACAATTCATTGCCACATACACTCTTTCGATCTCTCTCTCTTTTCTTTTTAATTTATTCGCTTTTCAAAAGTAAATTTTGGTCTCGAATTTAGATAACTTTTTCGTCTTGATGATCCATTGAGAAGCTACCCCTTAAAAAAAAAAGAGATCAAAGTTTTGGAAAGAACTCTTTATTTAAGTTTTATGTAAACATAGAAATTCCGTCTGCCTATTTATTAAAACATTTTCGAGTAACAAATGACAAAATCTCGACAAGCCAGAGGATAAAAACAGTTCTTGAAAGGACATCACTCACATTACAGAGTGCTTTATTTCGGATAAGTTAATTAGCTGAATTAGACCTCTTTAGGAATTAAAAAAAGAAATGGAAACTGGTACTATGTGCTGCCACATGGACCATCCAAATTGTTGCCACATGGACTGTTTCCAATTAAGGCTACACTCGAATGTTAATACTAGTGGAAATGTTAATTACTCTTGTACTTTGAAGCAATTAAGTACAAAGGGGCATGTTCTTTGTGGGATATTGCTAGCTTTCTTTCTGTAAATGGAGAAAAAGACCATAACTTAAAGCAAAGCCAATGGATAATAATTTTCGTGACTTCTTTTCTTTTTCAAAGATTTCAGTGATTAATTCGATAATAACAAATGTTGGAAACACCTTTGCACAGGGAAGGGCTTTACTCCGGACCTCATATTCATATTGTGGCGAATACACGCTCCACGTGTATACAATTAGAATGGGACTATAAACTACTAAACTAGGAGGACTCTTTAATTAATCCAGCATTATTTTGCTGGTTGATTAATATGTCCATTTCAACTTCATTCTTAGTACAAAGATTTCAATGTCATTACATAATACAACAGTAACATTAGAGATAAGTGTTGGTAATTATTTCCTATTTTTGGTTACAATCGCTGTTTCAATTGGTCGGTACATAGCTTATATATAGAATTGTTTGTAGTAATCTAAAATGAGTTAGATCAATATGATAAAAATGGTGCAAGAAATAATTCAGCTAGTTTATAGTTACGGAAAATAGGCATATTTTTCAAGTATAACAGTAAATTCAAGATCTTTCATCGAAAACCTTAAAAGTATATGAATAAGTTTGAAAACTATGATTTTCCCAAAAACCTTTCAACAATAAACAAGATGTTTAATTTTCAGATAGCATGAGGAAAATACATCTATATGCCTACATGTCAATATACGTGAAATCATGAATGTCATCAAAACCGGGTAGCAAGAGAAAATGCATCTTTATGCCTATATCTCAAATACACGTATCAAATGCAATGCATCTCAATGATGAACTCATGTACTCACTCTCAGAGTACCAATCTCACTGTCTCGTATTCTCACTCATCATGCTCAATATTCAGCACACTCAGTCACTCAGTACTGTACGGGGTAGATCCAACCCAAACATAATAACAACTAGCAACTGCACTCACTAGGGGTGTGCAGACTCCAAAGACTCCGGAGGGACTCTTTCAACCCAAGCGCTATAATCCGCACGAACAACTCATGTGCTTTTCGGACAATTCACGTGCTATAGTATCAGTATCTGCATCCGCACGAATAACTCACGTGATATAGTATCAATATCTGGATCTGCATGGACAACTCACGTGCTGCACGGACAACTCACATGCCAGAGTACCAATATTTGAATTCGCACGGACAACTCACATGCTGCACAGACAATTCACGTGCCATAGTATCAATAGCCTAACAATTAGGCCCTCGGCCTCACTCAATTAATGATCTGTCCAGTCTCTCGGACTGAGATATGATATGCAATGAATGTATATGACTAAGAACGAAATTACAATTTAAACATATAATTCGCTAGCAGAAATGACCTCAGTGGGTCCCAATAATACCAGCATTTGTGTAAGCATGATTTCTAACATGAGTCATAACTCAGTTTCGCCAACACATAAAATACATGGAAAAATGCAAGTTAATTGACTTTACAGCTCTACGGAATCGACCGAGTCTCATTTCTACGGTGCACGCCCATACGCATGTGTGCATCTCCAAACAAATCACATAACACGTATAATCAGGGTTCATACCCTTAGCTCCAAGTTTAGAAGTGTTACTTACCTTGAACAAGCCAAATCCAATAAAGATCAAGCCAAGCGATGCTCCAAAAATACCATCCCGCGCGTACCGACCTCCGAACGGCTTGAAACTAGCCAAAAGAAACTCAAATACATCAAATAATGCTAAAGGAAACAAACCCAATCGATAAAGGTCGAATCTTTAATCAAAAGCCCAAAACAACCCAAAAGTAAACCCGGGTCCGTGCCTCGAAATTTGACGAAACTTATAAAATCCGATAACCCATTCAATTACGAGTCCAACCATACTAGTTTCACCAAAATCCGACTCCGAATCTATGCTCAAAACTCAAAAACTCACTCTATGAAACTTTTGGCTAAACCCCCCAATTTCTATTTAAAATTCATAATCCAATTACCAAAAATGAAGATAGGATCATGAAATATAATCAAAACCAAGTAGAGAACACTTACCCCAATCCATATGGTGAGAATTGCTTCAAAAATCGCTTCAATCCGAGCACCAAATCTCAAAATATCATAAAAGAGCCAAAACCTTGAAATGTATAGAATCTGCCCAGCAATTTCACATTTGCGAACAAAAGAGCCGCTTTTGCGACAAAAGTCCGCTCCTGCGGAAAACACTGGAACTCCACCCTTCTGCACCTACACAATAGGATCCGCTTCTGCGCAAGCATAGGTGCGACACAAGCTGCGCTCCTGCGCACATCCTTGCTTTTGCGAATGCCCTGCTCCAGCTTTGCTTTGTTTCTGCGTTCACTTGGCCACATTTGCGGCTCCGCAACTGCGCCCAATATTCCGCAGGTGCGGTCACGCCAGGTTCACCAGCCGTCCCACATGCATCCCATGAATGAAAGATGATCTGAAACACGTCCATAACTCATCCGGGCCCCTTGGGACCCCATTTGAATATACTAACAAGTCTCATAACATAATACAGACCTAGTTGAGACCTCAATTCACACATAACAAGATCGAAACGACGAATCACACCTCAAATCGAACTTAAATGAACTTGAACTTTCAACTTTTAAAACTCGCACTGAAACATATCAAATCAACCCGGAATGAACTCAAATTTTGCACACAAGTCTCAAATGACATAACGAAGCTATTCCAATTTTCGGAATCACAATTTGAATCCAATATCATCAAATTCAACTTCCGGTCAAACTTATGAACTTTTCAATTTTTTACATTTTTAATTTTCGCCAATTAGTGCGGAATCCTTCTAGAAATATCCAAAAGCAAATCCGGGCATACGCCCGAGTCAAAAATCACCATCCGGACCTAATGAAACCATTAAAACTTCGTTCCAGGTTCAAATTCACAAAAGTCAAACTTAATCACTTCTTTCAACTTAAAGCTTCAATCATGAAATTCATTCTTCCAAATCGATTCAGAATAACCTGAAAATCAAAACCGACGATTTACACAAGTCCTAATACATCATACGGAGCTACTCATGCCCTCAAACTACCGAGCAAATTGTAATTTCTCAAAACGACCGTTCGGATCGTTACACATGTAGTGTATTATATATGTATTTCATGAACTTATACAATGCTCGACTCTTGGATCAAACAGTCAGCTTGCAATACACAAAAATATCTCGAGAATGTTAGTTAACTGTCGTACCGCAGCAAACTGCTGCCACAAAAGAAAAAACAGCAAGAGCACGCCTTCTGTGAAGAGCACAACCAAAGCTCAAGGTTGCATTCTTCAAAAAAAAGAAAAAAAATATGGTACAAGTCTCGCGATCTAGAGACTGTACATAATTTATCATGACCTCATATTTATGTTGTGGCTATTACACGATTTACATGTATAAAATTAGAATGGGACTATAAACCACTAAACTAGAAGGACTCTTTAATTAATCCAGCATTATTTTGCTGGTTGATTTTAATATATTGATTTCAACTTCATATTTAGCACAATGATTTCAATGTCTTTACAGAACACACAATGACATTGGAGATAAGTGTTGGTAATTTTCTATTTTTGGTACAATCACCGTTTCAATTGGTTGGTACATAGATTATATATTGAATTGTTTGCATTAAACTAAAATGAGTTAGTTCTGAGTCAACAAATTTTCTCAGATGTCACTGCTAAGACACAAAAAAGAACTACTTTCAGTTTAAACAGAAATGCTATTTGTTTGTCTGTTAACATGTATTTTCTTTTCAAATGACTTTAAAGTTAGAGAAGCAAATTTAAAATTAAACACCACTATAATTTCTATGCCATGTCATTATGTATTTCATGGAACTTATACATGTTGGAACCATGTATCTACACACAAAAAAAATTCCTCGTCATGCAAATTATTGATCTTCCAAATCAAGTTGTGAGTGGCTCTTAACTTTCCAACGACGGGATACCGGAAAAGAAAATCTCACGCTTGATTTGGAGACTATAACCCATTTATAGTTGCATATGTTTATGTAATTCTAATTAGACCATCAATAAACTAGAAGTTACATCCGAGTATCTACACATAAGATCTCATACTTTTTTATGTGTCTTCTAGACCCATTTAACTTTAAACCTTCGCAGATCACTGTTAATTTGGGTCTAACCTTTTAACGATAGAAACCTAATATAAAATATATGTGCAAGTCCATAAATTCTTACAATTTCTCACTTGGACTCTACGCGCACGCGCAGACACACGCATATATAACTTTATTTTTGTATGTTACCTTACGAGCTCAAAAATATTTGCTATCGTAAACCAAAATACTTCCGAACAATCTCGTCCAATAATCATGCTAACATTGGACCACTGCGGCTTTTGTTACATTTATCATATTAAACCTTCCTTAATCATGAATACCAACATAACCAAATAACGTCGATCATGTATGGATGTGTAGCATGGAAATTACATGCAATGTGATCCAAGCATGCCTATTTCCTTTTTAAAATAAGACAGAGTGAAATTAAACTAATACTTTCTTTTTGCATAAATAACCTCAAATATCTTTAAACTAAAACCATAACTTGAAACCTTAAACTGAAAGCCAAACTGTATTTTTAAAGAGTATTTAAATGGTTACAAACTCCCATTGAAACTGAATATTCTTAAATGACATGACACACATATGAGCAGTGTGCCCATGAAAGATCTTGCGTGGTAGTCCCTTAGTAAGTGGATCCACAACTATGGAGTTTGTACCAATATGTTCTATTGACACCTAATCACTCTGAACTCTTTCTTTAACAATCAGAAACTTTACGTCATTGTGCTTTAACTTTACCGAATTCGTATTGTTATTGGAATACAAGATTTCTAGCTTATTGTCACAAAATAACTTAAGTGTCCTTTTAACTTTATCCATAGATTCGCAGCAGTGGCAAGATTGTTGTAACGACTCGACCGGCCGTTTTGAGTATTTAGTCATGTTCCCCTATTTATTGCCTCCTCTATATTATATTATGGTTATGTGACTTATTGGAGTGGTTGGTTTGGTCTCGGGTAAGTTTCTGAGTGAATTGGAACACTTAGTCCTAAAGTTGGAAGCTTAAGTGAAAGAGTTGACCGAAGTTTGACTTATGTGTAGATGAATCCGGAGTGAAGTTTTGATGTTTCTGATAGCTTTGCATGGTAATTTTGAACTTAGGTGTATGTACGGATATTAAAATGGAGGTCCGTATGTCAGTTTGGCTTGAACTAGCAAAAATTAGAAAGTTGAGGATTTGGAGATTGAGAAGTTTGACCAAGACTTGACTTTATTAATATTGGCTCCGGATTTTGGTTTCGAAAGTTGGAATAGGACTATTATGTCATTTATGACTTATGTGCAAAATTTGAGGTCATTTGGAGTTGGTTTGGTATGTTCCGGTATTAGTTTTAGAAGTTAAAAGTTCATTAGGCTTGAATCGATGTGCGATTTGTGGTTTAGTGTTGTTTGATGTGATTTGAGGCTTCAAGCGAGTTTGAATTGTATTTTAGGACTTGTTGGTATGTTCGGATGGTCCCGGGAGTCCCGGGTGTATTTCGGTTTGAGTTCGGACCATCTTTGCATGTATTGGGGATGTTGGTTTTCTGTGCTTCTGGTTTCCTTCATTGCGTTCGGTGAAAGTTCTGCCACGAGCGCGTAGGGTCTTTGTTGGCAGATGGATAATTGCTCTTCGCGATCGCATAAATTAGGACGCATTTGCGGAAGGTTGGATGTTGTGCACTGAAAAGGCGGGTAATTTATTGCGATCACACAGAAGGTAGGGGAGACTGTGATGTGGCACGCGTTGCTCATCGCGTTCGCGTAGGCTTGAAAGCGATCACGTTGCCTGAGGATGACTGGTCATCACGTTTGTGGCTATGGTCACGCGATCGCCTAAGAGGCTGTTGTAAGCTGGGAAAATTTATTCTCCGCGATCACGAGTGCTTTTCCACGATCACGTAGAGTAATCACCTGGCAGTAGATATTTAATATCCAAATTGAGGATTAGAGTTATTTTTCATCTTTTGAGTTAGAGACCTCGGTTTTGGACGATTTTGGAAGAGATTTTCAAGGATTTGATCGAGGTAAGTGATCTTGACTCGGATTTGACTATTATACATAAATCCATCATTATTTTTATCATTTAATTAGTGTTTTGAGTTAGAAAAAATTGGGGAATTTAGTGAAAACTTCTGAAGCTATAATTTGAAGGTTTGAAGGTCGATTTGAGGTCAGAATTAAATAATTTTAGTATGATTGGACTCGTTATTGAATGGGTGTTGGATTTTGTAAGTTTGGTCGGGTTTCAAGACGCGAGCCCGGGTTTGACATTTTAAGTTGACTTTTTGATTTTTTTAAAGATTGCTACTTTATTATCTAGAATTGTTTTCTATGGTTTGTATTTATGTTATAAAGTTATTTTGTCTATGTTCGAGCCACTCGAAGTTGGATATTTGCAGAAAAGGCTTGCTAGTGGATTGAGTTAGCTTGTTTGAGGTAAGTATCTGGTCTAACTTTGTGAAGGAGAATACCTTAGGATTTGGGTTGATTATGCCGTTTGTGATATGTGAAAGTCGTGTACGCAAGGTGACTAATAACTGGGGATTTTGACTACTTATTAGTGCCTTTTAGCTTTTATTTTAGTCTAAAAGCATTGAATTGTGTTCCCGAATGAAATTGTGCAAAATTGCAATAATGCTGAAAATTGGGCTCCCGAGATGAAGACTCAAAAAAGAGCAGTCCAAGCACAAGGCAATAAAGGGCACAGAAGCACACAATGTGCGGTCCGCAGAAAAAATTACGGACCGCAGAACTCTATCTGCGGCCGCAAATAAAAAAAGGAAAAACTAGCGGACATTGGTGCAAATTGCGGACCACACATGAATTGTGCGGCTGCAAAACTGGGCTAAGAGTCGAAGTTTAGAGAGTATGCAAAAAGACCAAGTTCAGAGCCTTAGTAAATTGCTGACCGCACAAGAATTGTGCGGCCGCAGAAGAGTTCCTTGCGGCCGCAGTCCTAAATATGCGGACTACAGAAGATTTGCCTTGGGGCCGCAGTTCAGAAATGTGCGACCGCAGAAGAATTCCTCGCAGTCGCAGTTCAGAATTGTGCAGCCGCAGAACTCCAGCTCTTGCCAGATGAAGAAATCTACGGACGACACATGGAATTGTGCGGTCCCAGAACCTCCTGAGGGGTATTTTTGTCTGAGATTTTCAGCCTTGTATAAATAGATGAGTTTCACAAAAATTAGGTTAAGTTTGAACCTCTGAAGTTACTGCAGCCGTTTTTCTTTGCTATTTTAGGAAGTTTTACTTTGCTTGGGTGTATTTACAATATATTTAATCATTTTTAGCTTCCATTATGAGTTTAATTAGTTGTTCTTCTCTATTTTTTTCAAACCCAAGTATAAGAAGCTAGATTTCTACTACGGTTGTGACCCAACCCTAGTGCGTAAACCTTTTGGGCATCTAATTAAGTGCTTGTTTATGATTGAGTGTTTATTATTTAGCTTACTTTGTATTTTAATTGTGGAATTTAATGGTTGCAAATATTAGTTCATGCCTATTTGACTTAGTCTCTACTTGAGAAAGAGAGACTTAGTCTAGGATAACTTAGCTAACAAGGAATTGGGTCAATTGAGAGATTGATTAACCAAATTAAAGGGTTCAACCTAGAGATAGTAATAACCCGACTTGAGCTCTTATCAACTGCTTTGAGTTATACCCATTTGGACTTGAGAAAGCCAAATTGGGCAAAATCACTCTCTGACCGCGAGGTATTGAGTGGATAATTTAGAGTTGATAGCTATATACATCCTAATCAACAAAATAACATTAAAGTCTTTATCCCATTAGGCAAACACCTAGGTAATGGTCAAAGCCCTAGGTTTTTTATCCATTTGGAAAAAAACCTTAAAAATAATTGTCCTCTAGTCTTCCTTACTTTGCAATCAATAGAGTAAAATTAGAAGTAGAAAACAAATCTTTGAGTGGAAGTGCACTCTAGATATTTCAATTATCCACAGTGAAATATATACTCCTAACCCCCATCTTAGCTCCTTGTGGATTCGATCCCGACTCTTAGTTGGGTTTCTATTATTGCAAACAACCATTTCATACCTCTTTTGAGGTGTGCTTTGGACGTGATCAAATTTTGGCGCCATTGTCGGGGAGTTAAAAACGGTTTTAGCTATATATTTGGGTGTGTTTTTGGAGTATCTTCTTTTTCTTCCGTGTTACTAACTTGTTTGAGAAATCGTAGGTACAACCATGGCAAACAATGAGCATCGGAAATATTTCTTTGGGGGATGTGGACGTCGAGGATGAGCAAGTTGATGAGGTGCCTCTTGAACCTCAAACCAATTGAAGAGGCCGAGTGCCTCATGACAATGTCTTCGTTCCACCCCCACCTCCACCACGAGCGGCTCCACACCAGGTGTTACCCAATGAAGGATATGCAAGCGCAATAGTTTCTCCCCGTATTATGGCGCGAAACTTTCAAATCACCAATGTGATGCTCACTTGCTAGAGCAACGAGGTTTCTTCACCGGTGCTCAATGTCAAAATGCATACAAACATTTGAAGGAGTTTGTGGACGCTTGTTGGGGGAGCAAAAAAACAAATGTCTCCAAGGATGCATTGACGCTAAGACTTTTCCTTTTTCTCTACGGGGGAAAGCTTTAGATTGGTTGGAACGTTTACCGAATCATTCCATTCACACTTGAGATGAGTTGGCGGAAAAGTTTATTTCTAAATTCTTCTCTCCGGGGCACATGTCTACACTTCGGGATGAGATTTTGGCATTCAAGCAAGAGCCAAGTGAACCACTACACGAGATATGGGAACGCTATAAAACAATGGTTAAGGAATGTCCCAACAACGATATGACGGAGAATATGATTCAACAAACTTTTTATCGTGGGATCAACACAACCAACCAATTTGTAGTGAATCAACTTGCCGGTGGAAACTTCATGACTACGCCTTATACGGAGGCGTGTGAGATTTTAGATGAAATGGCGGAAACATCATCGGCATGGAAATCTTGGGCTAATGTTCCACAAGGTAATGCCAACGTGATCCACCTTCACAAAGAGTTGCATGATCATGGGCAAGCCATTTCCAAATCAACTACCACCATGAATCAATTAGCAAAGGCTCAACTTCAACAAGCGCAAAATCCTAAGCAAGTCAATGACATGGAGGTGGTGAACATGATGGTGAACAAAAGGAGAAATAAGGGTCCACAAGTGCAACATCGAGTGGACAATTTTGTGCAAGAGGATAGTGGTTTTGATCAAGATGATTCTTACAATGACCAAGAAGAGCAGGTGCAATATGAGAACAACTTTCAAGGGCAACGAACCAACTTCCAAGGCCCAAATCAACAACAATGGCGACTTCAAAACAATCAAGGCAATTAGAATTCTAATAATCAAGGAAATTGGAGTGGTGGAAACCATCAAGGGAATTGGCATAACAACAACAATCAAGGAAATTAGAGCATCAATAATCAAGGAAATT
>MCJB01010598.1:93101-104850 GCA_002018475.1 Nicotiana obtusifolia | reverse complement strand
GGGGGTAACAATCAAGGCGGATGGAACCATAATCAAGGCAATTGGGGGTCGGGTTTTCAAAGGCCCCCGATGTATCAACAACCGAACAACCCATCTCCGTATCCTTCCCATGGTCCTAGTTCTTCAACCAATGATATGGGGCATATTGAGAACATGTTCAAGCAAATGATGGAAAAGAATTCCGATTCGAATCCCAACTTACCTCACACAACACATCGATCCGCAACTTAGAAGTTCAAATGGGGAAAATCTCTCAAGCTCTAAATTCTCGTCCTAAAGGGGCACTGACAAATGACATGGTGGTAAACCCAAAGGGTGGAAAGAACACGGGGCATGCCATGGCCGTTACTACAAGAAGTGGAAGAGGTGGGAATGCACCCATCACAAGTCAAAACCAACTTGTGGATGATGAGCAAGTGGTACAAGAAGAAAAGGTCCCGAATAATATGGTGCAATCAAATGATGAAGTTCAGATTGATATTGATGATAATGTGGAAGAGACTCAAGAGGATGTGAACCCGTCTAGGAATTACATTATTGACATACCGGAACCGGTAGTGTAAAAAGCTAAGACACCATTGCCTAAGCCCCCACCTCCATATCCTCAAAGAGTTGCCAAACAAAATGGCAGGAATCAATTCAAAAAGTTCATTCAAATGATAAAGAGTCTCTCAATCAATGTGCCATTAGTTGAAGCTTTGCAATAAATGCCCGGTTATGCAAAGTTTATGAAGGATCTTATGGCGAAGAAGCGGTCAATGAATTTTGAAACTATCAAAGTCACTCATCAAGTGAGTGCAAGTGTGCATTCAATGGCTCCTAAGTTTGAAGATCCTGGTGCTTTCACGATTCCTTGTACAATTGGAAGTGTCGAGTTTGCTAAAGCTCTTTGTGATCTTGGGGCAAGTATTAATTTGATGTCCTATTCGGTTTTCAAGACCTTGGGAATTGGAAACCAAGAACTACCTCCATTTGATTGCAAATGGTCGATCGTACCATGAAGAGACCTTTGGGAGTGATTGAAGATGTCTTGGTTCGTATTGATAAATTCATTCTTCCGCCGGATTTTGTCATTCTAGATCGTGAAGTTGATTATGAGGTGCCGATTATTTTTGGAAGACCTTTCCTTGCTACGGGGAAGGCTCTTTGTGATGTTGAAGCCGGAGAGCTCACTTTCCGGGTGGGTGATGAAAAAGTGGTATTCCATGTGTGCAAGTCCATGCTGCAACCAAATAGCAACGAGGTATGTTCTTTTGTGGACTTGGTGACCGATGTTATTGCTGATGATACAAGTGCCACGATCAATGTTGGTGACATATTGGAGGCCGTCTTGCTCAACTTTGATGATGACGAGATGGATGGCTTTCTGGAATGTGTGAACTTTTTGCAAGGAATGGGGTCGTACAATTATGCACCCCGGAAACTATCTTTGGATCTTGAAAATAGGAAAACTCCTCCTACAAAGCCTTCCATTGAAGAGCCTCCTACCTTGGAGTTGAAACCATTGCCAACACATCTTTGGTATGAATTTCTTGGCCCTTGTTCTACTTTACCGGTTATCCTTTCTTCTTGTTTGACTAACGTTCAGGTAGATTCTACATTGGCGGTGCTACATAAGAGGAAGAAGGCTATTGGGTGGACATTGGCAGATATTCAGGGGATAAGCCCCGCATTTTGCATGTATAAGATAAACTTGTAGGAAGGATCCAAACCATCTATTGAACATCAAAGGAGACTCAATGAGGCTATGCAAGAAGCCGTAAAAAAGGAAACTATCAAGTGGTTAGATGCGGGGGTTATCTACCCCATTTTTGATAGTTCATGGACTTCTGCGGTTCAATGTATCCCAAAGAAAGGGGGCATGACGGTGGTCACCAATGACAAGAATAAGTTAATTCCTACAAAAACGGTGACCGGTTGGAGAGTGTGTATGGGCTATCGCAAGCTCAACAAAGTCACAAGGAAGGATCATTTTACACTTCCCTTCCTAAACCAAATGCTTGATAGGTTGGCCGGTCGGGCTTTTGATTGATTTCTTGATGGATATTCGGGCTACAACCAAATCCTTATTGCTTCAGAGGATCAAGAGAAAATAATCTTTACATGTCGTTATAGTACTTTTGCCTTCAAGCAGATGCCATTTGTTTTGTGCAATGCACTGGCAATTTTTCAAAGGTGTATGATGGCTATCTTCACGGACTAGGTGGCGGACTACCTTGAAGTTTTCATGGATGACTTCTCAGTAGTTGGGGATTCTTTTGATGATTGCCTTACAGATTTTGAAAAAGTGTTGGCAAGATGTGAAGAAACGAATTTGTTGCTCAATTGGGAGAAGTGTCATTTCATGGTCGAGGAAGGCATTGTCCTTGGCCACAAAATCTCAACGAATGGAATTGAAGTTGACAAGGCAAAGATTGAGGTGATTTCTAAACTTTCACCTCCAACTTCGGTGAAGGGTGTGCAGAGTTTCTTAGGCCACACGGGGTTTTACCGGCGTTTCATCAAAGATTTTTCTAAGGTGGTGAACCTGTTGTGCTAGCTCCTTGAGAAAGATGCTAAGTTTAACTTCAATGATGACTGCATGAGACCTTTTGAATTGTTAAAGTTCAAGTTGACAACTACTCCCATCATCACCGTCCAAATTGGAGTGTCCCTTTTGAACTTATGTGTGATGCACGTGATGTAGCGGTTGGGTCTATTTTTGGGCAAAGCATTAACAAGATTCTTCATCCGATCTACTATACTAGTAAGACCATGAATAGTGCCCAAGTCAATTACACCGTTACGGAGAAAGAGCTCCTTATTATTGTGTTTGCAATTGAGAAGTTCTGCCCGTACTTGATGGGTGCCAAGGTCATTTTCCATACGGATCATGCGGCACTTCGTTATCTAATATGCAAGAAAGATTCTAAAGCTCGATTGATGAGATGAGTGCTCTTGTTGCAAGAATTTGATATTGACATCCAAGATAGAAAAGAAAGTGAAAACCAAGTGGCGGACCACTTGTCTCGTTTGGAGGAGGAGGGGAGGCCGCATGATGGCCTTGAAATCAATGACTCCTTCCTCGATGAGCAACTCTTGGCCATTTCAATGAAGGAGGTGCCATGGTTCACGGATCTAGCAAATTTCCTTGTGTGTGGTATCATCCCGGATGAGTTCTCTTCAAACCAAAGGAAGAAGCTCAAATGGGATTGTCAAGATTATTATTGGGATGAACCATACCTTTTTCGGATTTGTACGGATGAAGTGTTTAGAAGATGTGTACTCGAAGAAGGGCAATGTAAAATTCTTGAGGCTTGTCATTCTTCGCCATATGGTGGTCATCATGGTGGAGCAAGAACGGCGGAAAAAGTGCTAAGTTTCAGTTTCTATTGGCCCACTCTTTACAAGGATTCTAATGAGCTAGTGAAAAGATGTGATGAACGTCAACTGGCCGGTGGAATCTCGAAGAAAAATGAAATGCCTCTCACTACCATTTTGGAGATTGATATATTTGATGTGTGGGGTATTGACTCCATGGGTCCTTTTGTGAGTTCTTGTGGAAACACCTACATCTTTGTCGTCGTGGATTATGTGTCCAAATGGGTGGAGGCCGTTGCTCTACCCAACAATGAAGCGAGAAGTGTGGTGGTATTCTTGAAGAAGAGTATTTTCACAAAATTTGGTACTCTGCGGGCTATTATAAGCGATGGGGGGTCACATTTTTTGCAACAAGGCTTTCGACACTTTACTTAGCAAGTATGGTGTTACTCATAAAGTCATGACTCCCTATCATCCACAAGCTAGCGGTCAAGTGGAAGTCTCCAACCAGGAGATAAAGAGTATTTTGTCCAAAACAGTAAATGCTAACCGGACGGATTGGTCCAAGAAGCTTGATGATGCATTATAGGCTTATCAGACGGCTTACAAAACACCTATCGGAATATCGCCATACCGGTTGGTGTTCGGCGAAGCTTGTCATCTTCCGGTGGAACTAGAGCACAAGGCCATGTGGGCTCTAAAGATGTTGAATCTTGATTGGGATGTAGCCGCTAACTTGAACGTTGCACATTTGAATGAATTGGATGAGTTACGATACCATGCTTATGCAAGTTCGTCCTTGTACAAAGAAAAGATGAAATATCTTCATGACAAATATATTTAGAACAAAGAGTTCAAGGTGGACGATCTTGTATTGTTGCTTAACTCAAGGTTGAGAATGTTCCCCGGGAAGTTAAAGTCTAAATGGAGTGGCCCTTATGAAATTTTGGGTGTGACGCCTTTTGGTGCATTGGACTTGAAAAACAAAAATAATGAGGTATTCCGAGTCAATGGTCACCAGGTGAAGCACTATTTGGGAAAAGCTGGAGATGGCCACGTCGTGGCGGTCATTCATTTTAATTGATGGTATTCTGTGTCGTACCGCGATGTTAAATCACGTGTTTCGTGGGAGGCAACCCATGTTTCTTTTCCTTTTCTTTTCTTCTTTTGTAGTTAGGTGTTATTTTTGTGATAACTTGATTTGAAGTGGGCAACAAGGATGAGTGTGCCTTGCAGGAATGGTGGACAGAAAACTGGCTAAGTGTTGCAAGATTTGCGGACCGTAGTTAAATTGTACGGACCGCATATTTATAGTTGCTGCAGCAAAAGTGCTCTGCGCCGCACAATTATCTTGCCGACCACACAAGTGGAAGGTGGAAATACCAACTCTCTGAAGTTGGTATGTTAGAAAAAGGGTCGATCTGCGGCTTGCAACAAGGCATTTGCGGCCGTACACACAATTCTGCGGACCACAAATAAAAAGTCGACTTAAGCTCCCAGGTAACAGAGTGCGGACCACAACTTAAATTGTGCGGCCGTACTCGCTCCTATTTCTCTTAAGAACATCAACTGTATAAATAGAGGACTAGGGATACTGTTATACTTTTCCCTCTTTGAGCACAAAAGCTTGCACTATAGTGAAAATCTCTTGGTAAATCATCTGCCTACACGCCCAACAATTGTGATCACTCATCCCTTGCACTCATTCACATCTGGTATGCTTAAATTTCTTGTTAGAATTTTTCATTTTTTCATTTAAATTGTAGTTTTTTTAAAAAGTATTTTTAGGCCATTTGTTAGTAGAACTCAATTGTACAACCATGTGGGGTAAATCTGTAGTGAGTTAACTAATACTTGCTTTTTGGGGGCTGGGTCAATGTATTTTCGTGCTTGTATGTTGTTGCCATGTCAAAATTTGCACAAAATTGCAAAACCTAGTTAATCATACTGGACTGTTCGTATTCTTTGAATTCTGCGGCCGCAAGAAAATTGTGCGGTCCGCATAAGTTGATCTAAGGCAACACTTGCGAGAAAGAATTTGTAGCCGCAAGTGAAATTGTGCGGACAACACTTCAATTTTGCAGCCGCAATCCTAAATTGTGCGGTCGCAAGGTTCATCTGCGGCCGCAAGAAAATTGTACGGACCGTAGATCCTTCCCTTCAAGCACATTATGTCTGTGACCGTCACTATGTTTTCTGGTGTTTTCTTGTATATCTCCTGTGTCTGATTGAACATTGAATNGGTGGAACTAGAGCACAAGGCCATGTGGGCTCTAAAGATGTTGAATCTTGATTGGGATGTAGCCGCTAACTTGAACGTTGCACATTTGAATGAATTGGATGAGTTACGATACCATGCTTATGCAAGTTCGTCCTTGTACAAAGAAAAGATGAAATATCTTCATGACAAATATATTTAGAACAAAGAGTTCAAGGTGGACGATCTTGTATTGTTGCTTAACTCAAGGTTGAGAATGTTCCCCGGGAAGTTAAAGTCTAAATGGAGTGGCCCTTATGAAATTTTGGGTGTGACGCCTTTTGGTGCATTGGACTTGAAGAACAAAAATAATGAGGTATTCCGAGTCAATGGTCACCGGGTGAAGCACTATTTGGGAAAAGCTGGAGATGGCCACGTCGTGGCGGTCATTCATTTTAATTGATGGTATTCTGTGTCGTATCGCGATATTAAATCAGGTGCTTCGTGGGAGGCAACCCATGTTTCTTTTCCTTTTCTTTTCTTCTTTTGTAGTTAGGTGTTATTTTTGTGCTAACTTGATTTGAAGTGGGCTACAAGGATGAGTGTGCCTTGCAGGAATGGTGGACAGAAAACTGGCTAAGTGTTGCAAGATTTGCGGACCGTAGTTAAATTGTGCGGACCGCATATTTACAGTTGCTGCAGCAAAAGTGCTCTGCGCCGCACAATTATCTTGCCGACCACACAAGTGGAAGGTGGAAAATACCAACTCTCTGAAGTTGGTATGTTAGAAAAAAGGTCGATCTGCGGCTTGCAACAAGGCATTTGCGGCCGTACACACAATTCTGCGGACCACAAAGAAAAAGTAAACTTAAGCTCCCAGGTAAATGAGTGCGGACCACAACTTAAATTGTGCGGCCGTACTCGCTCCTATTTCTCTTAAGAACATCAACTGTATAAATAGAGGACTAGGGATACTGTTATACTTTTCCGTCTTTGAGCACAAAAGCTTGCACTATAGTGAAAATCTCTTGGTAAATCATCTGCCTACACGCCCAACAATTGTGATCACTCATCCCTTGCACTCATTCACATCTGGTATGCTTAAATTTCTTGTTAGAATTTTTCATTTTTTCATTTAAATTGTAGTTTTTTTAAAAAGTATTTAGGCCATTTGTTAGTAGAACTCAATTGTACAACCATGTGGGGTAAATCTGTAGTGAGTAAACTAATACTTGCTTATTGGGGGCTGGGTCAATGTATTTTCGTGCTTGTATGTTGTTGCCATGTCAAAATTTGCACAAAATTGCAAAACCTAGTTAATCATACTGGACTGTTCGTATTCTTTGAATTCTGCGGCCGCAAGAAAATTGTACGGACCGTAGATCCTTCCCTTCAAGCACATTATGTCTGTGACCGTCACTATGTTTTCTGGTGTTTTCTTGTATATCTCCTGTGTCTGATTGAACATTGAATTGCAACTAACAACTGCGTCTATTTGATACAAATAATGGTTCGAGCTAGAGGCATAGGTGACACTTCTAAAGGGAGGGGTGAACCTTGTCGGGGACGAGGCAAGAGAGCCTTATCTAATGCCCAACAGCAGGAAATCAGAAAAAAGACAACTGCCGGGAGAGGGAGAGGTGCAGATCTCTCTGAGACGAGTTCATACGCACCGTCTAGGGACGTATCAGAGGGCAACTAAGCCTCTGTTCAGGAACAGCTGGCAGTATAGTCCAGGCCGTCAGGGAGATTTCAAGTGAGGGACAAGCTGTCCTCATACCACAGCACTTCCGAGGGTTTGGAAAGTGCTAGTCAGAATTCTGAGCCATCCACTACACTTGTCCCTGAGGCACCAAATACATCAGTTCAAGACATCCCTCATGATGGTAGAGGGGGATATGCCACAACTGCTGGGGTTGAAAGAACAAAGAAGAAAGAGGTTTGGGAGGACCGATTCGTCAGCCTAGCAGCTTTTACTAGTTTCCGCGCATGGTGGATGGCGAGGTCGCTAACAGTTGAGCGACAGTTCTTATTGATAGATCTAAAGAGATATAACTCGGTCGTGCTGAGGCAATTTAGGGAGCGCAAGGGGTGGACATGGTTTACTCAAAGTGTGATGGATGCTAAGGAGTACCTTGTCCGGGAATTATAGGCTACTGTGGCACATATTAAAAGGCGGACAAAGGTGACAAATTGAGAAACCTCAAAGTGCGATTAGACCAACACACACTGAACACATACTTGGGCTTTGATGATGTCGAGCCAAAAGAATACCTGGAAAAGTGTGCACTTGGGGATGCAGTTCGTCTTTGGTTAGCATTAAATTCTAGCTGCACCAGGACCACCACCACCATGGATCACTGTTGGGGTTCCTATCCACCGGAGCACACTAAGCTTCGAAGCAAAAGGGTGGCAATCATTTGTCTGCAGTAAACTTGACCCGAGTCAAAATGAGACTCACTTGACGATTCCTCGAGCTGTCTTAGTGGCCTCCATTATGGCCGGGTACCCTATCAATGTGGGTGCCGTGATATCAGCCAACATCTCTGTGATCGCCCCGCAGGATGACTCCTCCTACCCGTACCCCAACACTATTACAGAGTATCTTATGGATGTGGGAGGTGGAACCAAGGGATTTTGATACAAAGATGAGGCCGAAGAAGCCCTTCTCATGGTACTCACTTATGGATGCGAACAACCCGAAGAGAAAAGGTCAGCCGTCTACCACCACAGGCCAGTCTGATGAGCCAATTGTAGTAGTTATAGGCAGTTGATATTCCATCCACTTCGGCCGATTCTTTCTCCAATGCCGCAGCTGTGCCTCCACCATCATCGACAGCCCCTTCTGCAGCTCCTGCCACAGTTTCCTCTTCGGCTTTGAAGCCGGTGCCCATGCCTACTACTCTACTTTCTGCGCTGCGAGTCTCCCAAACATTGGCGAGCCTCAACAACTAGATGTAGACATCAACTGTAAAGCTTTCTGACTTATCTAGTGCTGTTGTAGAACAGTCTACTGGTTAGGCCTCGATAGTGGAGGAAACATTGAAGAAGATACGTGAGAACCAGAACACCTTCATGGCTACCTTGGTACAACACGGGTCAGTGATCAAAGAACTGGAAAGAGAAGTAAAAAGATGAGAAAGTCCCAGGCCAGCACGAAGTCAGTGGACAAGCTCTGAAGACAGGTGACCAAGCTTGTTGCAGCCGGAGATATCCCTTTTGACATATTGATCGACCCACACCCTTCAGACCCAGATCCTGCAGCACCATCAGCATCGGTGGCACCAGCTGGTCAGTCTGAGGAGCCAGACTATACTGCCGACACTGCCGAGGCAGTGTCAGATGTTCACTAACCTAGTCACTCCCAGAGTTGAGGATGATGAGATCCAGTTGGATGAGACTGAGGGCGATGACATTGCTGTGAACACAAAGTTGTCCAAGGAGCCATAGGGAGTTTTTCTTCACTCTTTCCCCTCTTTTACTCTTATTTTGTTAAGCATTAGGGACAATACTTATTTTTAGTCGGGGGGAGGGGGTGGAGTTAGTTTGATCTTATTTGGTACATTCTGAGATAATTGGCCTGTAATAACTTGATATTATTTTCTTTCTCTTTCGTATTCTATATATATATTCTCCATTTTTCTCTCATTATGTATATTAAGTAGTTTTTGTATATTAGCTTCTTCATTTTTGTTTCTTTGTGAGTTCTTAGTTTGAGTTAGTAGCTTCTTTGTTTGATTTAGTAGCCTCTTTATATGTCCTAGTAGATAATAAGCCTTTGGCTTTCTTAATGCCACGGTTCTTTTCAAAGGTAGTTGTTGTGTGAACCGGGTGACTCGTCCAAACGATGGATGATGTGATAACTTTCTTAAGGGAATGAGTCAATTTTTGGTGTTTAGGTAATAATAGTAGTAGCAATGAATAAAAAGACCTAATTAACTCATGCTCGAAGAGTCAAACATGCTTCAATTGGTACCAACACACTTAACTACGTGCTTATGGTTAGAAACAAGATTTTTGAAAGAAATAACTCTAGTTAGTGACTTTGTGACTCTTGTGTTGATTTTGGCAACCATCGAGTGGTTTAATTGAACCATAGTGATTTTCAATCTTGAATGTGGTCGTTTTAGGCCCTCGACTCTATCCTCTTTAATAATCCAGTAGCATGAGGGGTGAGATGCTTTGTTGCTAGTCTAAGTACCCGTGCAAAAGGTCTAGAACTTGCCCAAATGTGTTTCAAGGCGAAATCCTAAGTTTTGCTTAGCTTGAGAAGTGATTGTAGACTTTCCTTGGCCCGTTTGAGTTTTCTATTGCCTACCAATGTTGTGATCTCTAGTCAACCCCTTTGAGCCTTGAGCCTTTCTCATTTGACAACCATGTTACAAGCCTTTACCCGTTTGGTCATGACCCTCTCTTGGTACCGGAATATTCCTTAACACTTTTGTGAAACAATTGGCTAAAAATATAAGTTTAGGGGAAAGACGGGGATTGAAAAAGGTATCAAGGCACAAAAAGAGAAAAAAATAATGAGAAGGAAAGGCAAAGAAAAGAAAAGAACAAATAGAAAAATGCAAAAAAAACTGAATAAGTGGAAGAGTTGAAGGGATTCAAATAGAGGTAATGATCCCAAACATGGAGAAATCAAAGAGGGAGAAAATGAATGTTATGATCAAGAAAGAGTGATGTTAAGTCTCTCTAGTCCCCCAAGGAAAAGAAAGTGCCTCAAATAATTGGCAAAGTGTGAGCCAAGAAATGAAAAATGGAGTGCTAAGTAAAGGTGTAACTACTCACTCATAATGTATCCAACCCTAATCCAAAAGCCTTCATTATATCTCGAAAGAAGCCCTACTTGATTTCAAGCCGAGTGGGCTTACATTGGTGGCGATCTACATGAGGGGCAAGCCTATGGTACTTGAAGCGGTACTTGCGACATTCTCTTAAGAGAGATGAGTGAACCTTTCATAATTCTTTGGATTGAGTGCTAAATTTCTTAAGTGAGCCAAGCAAATGGAAATTAGAGGAGGAAAAGTTTGGAGTCCACCATGACCTACATGATAGAGCAGGAGTCCTTGATGAGTGAAGTCAATTCTTGAAGTTCAAATATTGCATTAGAACTATATGTGTATAAATGTTTAATTTGTCGCCTTGTTGATAATACATGGGTAGTGTGGGTAATTATTGGTCCCAACTGATATGTGGGTGGCTCACCTTCGACTAGTTGAAATGATACTTAACTTTTGGAGGTAGGAACTAATTTATTTGCTTGAGGACAAACAAAGACTTAAGTTTGGGGGAGTTGATAAGTCGGGATTTTGACTACTTATTAGCGCCTTTTAGCTTTTGTTTTAGTCTAAAAGCATTGAATTGTGTTCTTGAAACTAATGAAATTGTGAAATATTGGAGGAATACTGGAAATTGGGCTCCCGAGATGAAATCCTACTCAAAAAAGAGCAGTCCAAGCAGAAGGAAATAAAGAGCACAGAAGCACACAATGTGCGGTTCGTAGAATTTCATCTGTGGCAGCAAACAAAGATGCCGCAGATGCCATTCGTTATAGTACTTTTGCCTTCAAGCAGATGCCATTTGTTTTGTGCAATGCACTGGCAATTTTTCAAAGGTGTATGATGGTTATCTTCAGGGACTAGGTGGCGGACTACCTTGAAGTTTTCATGGATGACTTCTCGGTAGTTGGGGATTCTTTTGATGATTGCCTTGCAGATTTTGAAAAAGTGTTGGCAAGATATGAAGAAACGAATTTGGTGCTCAATTGGGAGAAGTGTCATTTCATGGTCGAGGAAGGCATTGTCCTTGGCCACAAAATCTCAACGAATGGAATTGAAGTTGACAAGGCAAAGATTGAGGTGATTTCTAAACTTTTATCTCCAACTTCGGTGAAGGGTGTGCAGAGTTTCTTAGGCCACACGGGGTTTTACCGGCGTTTCATCAAAGATTTTTCTAAGGTGGTGAACCTCTTGTGCTAGCTCCTTGAGAAAGATGCTAAGTTTAACTTCAATGATGACTGCATGAGAGCTTTTGAATTGTTAAAGTTCAAGTTGACAACTACTCCCATCATCACCGTCCAAATTGGAGTGTCCCTTTTGAACTTATGTGTGATGCACGTGATGTAGCGGTTGGGTCTATTTTTGGGCAAAGCATTAACAAGATTCTTCATTCGATCTACTATACTAGTAAGACCATGAATAGTGCCCAAGTCAATTACACCGTTACGGAGAAAGAGCTCCTTATTATTGT
>MCJB01010598.1:79754-93081 GCA_002018475.1 Nicotiana obtusifolia | reverse complement strand
TCCATACGGATCATGCGGCACTTCGTTATCTAATATGCAAGAAAGATTCTAAAGCTCGGTTGATGAGATGAGTGCTCTTGTTGCAAGAATTTGATATCGACATCCAAGATAGAAAAGAAAGTGAAAACCAAGTGGCGGACCACTTGTCTCGTTTGGAGGAGGAGGGGAGGTCGCATGATGGCCTTGAAATCAATGACTCCTTCCTCGATGAGCAACTCTTGGCCATTTCAATGAAGGAGGTGCCATGGTTCACGGATCTAGCAAATTTCCTTGTGTGTGGTATCATCCCGGATGAGTTCTCTTCAAACCAAAGGAAGAAGCTCAAATGGGATTGTCAAGATTATTATTGGGATGAACCATACCTTTTTCGGATTTGTACGGATGAAGTGTTTAGAAGATGTGTACTCGAAGAAGGGCAATGTAAAATTCCTTAGGCTTGTCATTCTTCGCCATATGGTGGTCATCATGGTGGAGCAAGAACGGCGGCAAAAGTTCTAAGTTTCTGTTTCTATTGGCCCACTCTTTACAAGGATTCTAATGAGCTAGTGAAAAGATGTGATGAACGTCAACTGGCCGGTGGAATCTCGAAGAAAAATGAAATGCCTCTCACTACCATTTTGGAGATTGATATATTTGATGTGTGAGGTATTGACACCATGGGTCCTTTTGTGAGTTCTTGTGGAAACACCTACATCTTGGTCGTGGTGGATTATGTGTCCAAATGGGTGGAGGCCGTTGCTCTACCCAACAATGAAGCGAGAAGTGTGGTGGTATTCTTGAAGAAGAGTATTTTCACAAAGTTTGGTACTCTGCTGGCTATTATAAGCGATGGGGGGTCACATTTTTTGCAACAAGGCTTTCGACACTTTACTTAGCAAGTATGGTGTTACTCATAAAGTCATGACTCCCTATCATCCACAAGCTAGCGGTCAAGTGGAAGTCTCCAACCAGGAGATAAAGAGTATTTTGTCCAAAACAGTAAATGCTAACCGGACGGATTGGTCCAAGAAGCTTGATGATGCATTATAGGCTTATCAGACGGCTTACAAAACACCTATCGGAATATCGCCATACCGGTTGGTGTTCGGCGAAGCTTGTCATCTTCCGGTGGAACTAGAGCACAAGGCCATGTGGGCTCTAAAGATGTTGAATCTTGATTGGGATGTAGCCGCTAACTTGAACGTTGCACATTTGAATGAATAGGATGAGTTACGATACCATGCTTATGCAAGTTCGTCCTTGTACAAAGAAAAGATGAAATATCTTCCTGACAAATATATTTAGAACAAAGAGTTAAAGGTGGACGATCTTGTATTGTTCCTTAACTCAAGGTTGAGAATGTTCCCCGGGAAGTTAAAGTCTAAATGGAGTGGCCCTTATGAAATTTTGGGTGTGACGCCTTTTGGTGCATTGGACTTGAAGAACAAAAATAATGAGGTATTCCGAGTCAATGGTCACCGGGTGAAGCACTATTTGGGAAAAGCTGGAGATGGCCACGTCCTGGCGGTCATTCATTTTAATTGATGGTATTCTGTGTCGTACCGCGATGTTAAATCAGGTGCTTCGTGGGAGGCAACCCATGTTTCTTTTCCTTTTCTTTTCTTCTTTTGTAGTTAGGTGTTATTTTTGTGCTAACTTGATTTGAAGTGGGCTACAAGGATGAGTGTGCCTTGCAAGAATGGTGGACAGAAAACTAGCTAAGTGTTGCAAGATTTGCGGACCGTAGTTAAATTGTGCGGACCACATATTTACAGTTGCTGCAGCAACAGTGCTCTGCGCTGCACAATTATCTTGCCGACCACACAAGTGGAAGGTGGAAAATACCAACTCTCTGAAGTTGGTATGTTAGAAAAAGGGTCGATCTGCGGCTTGCAACAAGGCATTTGCGGCCGTACACACAATTCTGCGGACCACAAATAAAAAGTCGACTTAAGCTCCCAGGTAACAGAGTGCGGACCACAACTTAAATTGTGCGGCCGTACTCGCTCCTATTTCTCTTAAGAACATCAACTGTATAAATAGAGGACTAGGGATACTGTTATACTTTTCCCTCTTTGAGCACAAAAGCTTGCACTATAGTGAAAATCTCTTGGTAAATCATCTGCCTACACGCCCAACAATTGTGATCACTCATCCATTGCACTCATTCACATCTGGTATGCTTAAATTTCTTGTTAGAATTTTTCATTTTTTCATTTAAATTGTAGTTTTTTTTAAAAGTATTTTTAGGCCATTTGTTAGTAAAACTCAATTGTACAACCATGTGGGGTAAATCTGTAGTGAGTTAACTAATACTTGCTTATTGGGGGCTGGGTCAATGTATTTTCGTGCTTGTATGTTGTTGCCATGTCAAAATTTGCACAAAATTGCAAAACCTAGTTAATCATACTGGACTGTTCGTATTCTTTGAATTTTGCGGCCGCAAGAAAATTGTGCGGTCCGCATAAGTTGATCTAAGGCAACACTTGCGAGAAAGAATTTGTAGCCGCAAGTGAAATTGTGCGGACAACACTTCAATTTTGCAGCCGCAATCCTAAATTGTGCGGTCGCAAGGCTTCATCTGCGGCCGCAAGAAAATTGTACGGACCGTAGATCCTTCCCTTCAAGCACATTATGTCTGTGACGGTCACTATGTTTTCTGGTGTTTTCTTGTATATCTCCTGTGTCTGATTGAACATTGAATTGCAACTAACAACTGCGTCTATTTGATACAAATAATGGTTCGAGCTAGAGGCATAGGTGACACTTCTAAAGGGAGGGGTGAACCTTGTCGGGGACGAGGCAAGAGAGCCTTATCTAATGCCCAACAGCAGGAAATCAGAAAAAAGACAACTGCCGGGAGAGGGAGAGGTGCAGATCTCTCTGAGACGAGTTCATACGCACCGTCTAGGGACGTATCAGAGGGCAACTAAGCCTCTGTTCAGGAACAGCTGGCAGTATAGTCCAGGCCGTCAGGGAGATTTCAAGTGAGGGACAAGCTGTCCTCATACCACAGCACTTCCGAGGGTTTGGAAAGTGCTAGTCAGAATTCTGAGCCATCCACTACACTTGTCCCTGAGGCACCAAATACATCAGTTCAAGACATCCCTCATGATGGTAGAGGGGGATATGCCACAACTGCTGGGGTTGAAAGAACAAAGAAGAAAGAGGTTTGGGAGGATCGATTCGTCAGCCTAGTAGCTTTTACTAGTTTCCGCGCATGGTGGCTGGCGAGGTCGCTAACAGTTGAGCGACAGTTCTTATTGATAGATCTAAAGAGATATAACTCGGCCGTGCTGAGGCAATTTAGGGAGCGCAAGGGGTGGACATGGTTTACTCAAAGTGTGATGGATGCTAAGGAGTACCTTGTCCGGGAATTATAGGCTAATGTGGCACATATTAAAAGGGGGACAAAGGTGACAAATTGAGAAACCTCAAAGTGCGATTAGACCAACACACACTGAACACATACTTGGGCTTTGATGATGTCGAGCCAAAAGAATACCTGGAAAAGTGTGCACTTGGGGATGCAGTTCGTCTTTGGTTAGCATTAAATTCTAGCTGCACCAGGACCACCACCACCATGGATCACTGTTGGGGTTCCTATCCACCGGAGCACACTAAGCTTCGAAGCAAAAGGGTGGAAATCATTTGTCTGCAGCAAATGATTTGATAGCTATAATACACCCAATCAACAAAACAAGCATTAATGTCTTTATCCCATTAGGCAAACACCTAGGTAATGGTCACAACCCTAGGCTTTTTATCCATTTGGAAAAAAACCTTAAAAATAATTTTCTCTAGTCTTCTTTGATTACTTTGCAATCAATAGAGGACAGTGGCGAATCAGTCTTCAAGGGATGATGAAAGCAGAAATCTGGAAACTCTTGAAGCTGGCAGTCACGAGGAAAACAATAGAGGACAGTGGCGAATCAGTGACAGTAGCAGCAGTGTCCAAACAGAACATGGACAATATGCAAGCATTGAAGCTCCAGCAACAATCCCTTTCCCTCCATTTCCCCATAACTTCTTTGTTGGTTTTGCAGGAACAAAGGAAGTTCCAGTGTAGTACAAAAGACGAGCAGATCATCTAACTGCAACACTCCCCTTTCCCCAGTTTGTTAAATGCTAAATCTCTAATGGGAATGGATTCACAAAGCAGAAAGATCAAAGGACAGAGACCAAAGGACAATAAACAGAGATCAAAGGACAATCAATGTCAGCAACAATGCAAGAGCCAGAACAAGACTACAACACAAGAGAACATGGCGACAATTTTGGACACTAACATAGTATTCTTTTTTGTAGGGAATGAAATATTTGCATCCGAGGACAGTACTATCTATACGATATTAGAACACTATCCAGTGGTATTAGTATGTTATCATGCTCAATCTGGAAGTGCGTTAATATTGTATGGAATGTATGTTCTGGATCAATGTTATGCAATAAACCACCACTCCACAGCCACATGGATGCACTCTACCAGTAATCTTCAATCTTGCTTTCCTAGTCATAGTCAAAGCAAAATTGAAGAATACTACTCTTCGTCATATAGCACATTTTTTGGAAGACTTTTGTATTGTGTTAGAAGTAAAATCAAGTTTATAAGATGGACTCTACTTCAAATCATTCCATTAATAGATTTAGGAACATCTAAATTTTGTATAGTTGACCTAGATTCAACACTCACTGTTTTTGTATATATGACTGTCGATCCATGTTATAAGATCGACAGCCATTACATCACTATAGGTCTAACTCACCTTAGCTATCTAGGTACAGTTGGTCACCAAATGTGGGTGATCAAGGATGTACACCTTCCCTATATGGAGGTCAGGTCGATGCCCCCCTCCATCATTGTACTTTCTATTAATATATATTTATGAAAATTAGCCTTAAAAAAAAATCAATAGAGTAAAATTAGAAATAGAAAACAAATCTTTGAGTTGAGGTGCAATCTAGATAATTCAATCACTCACAGTGAAATATATACCCCTAACCCCCATCTTAGCTCCTTGTGGATTCGACCCTGACTCTTAGTTGGGTTTCTATTATTGCAAACGACCGTTTCATACCTCTTTTGAGGTGTGGTTTGGACGTGATCAGTGACGAGTGGGTTTATATGTGATATTTGATTGGTTTAGGCTATTTGAACTATGTTCATGCCTTTAATTAAATTGTTAGAGCATGTTATATCTTTCATTGCTAGTCTACCCTTACAGGTATTAATCTACCCTCACATGCCTTATTTGACACTGTTAACACTTGTTCCACTCTTTACTTGTTATTTGCTCTTATATGCTTTAGTTGAAGTTATTTTCTTCCTTATTGTCTTTTACTTCTTTAATTGTTGAATTGTTTACTCGAAGTTGTTCTTTTCATGGAATAGCTTCTTGTTGAGTTATCGGTGTTGAATTTGTAAAAGTCATGTTCACATTGAGGCGAAGTAGTAAATTATTGAAATATCATTTTTGTCGAGCTATTCACTATCAGTTTGCTATTATTGAGACTCTTGTACACATTGTGGTTGAGCCATGGGCTACTTGTTGTGGAAACCTTGGTATTCTTGATTCTTTTGGCAAGTTGTGGCATATGGGCACTTGGTGGTGCGAGTTGTGATTTTGATGCGCATGCGAAGGTATAAGGATAGGGGTTAATGTGCACGCGTCGACATAAGGTGAGATCTATGTGCGTGTTACTAGTAAGGGAATTACTTGAAGCCATGCGGTGACATAAGGTGGCTTAAAGTACGTGTGGCTATTTCCGAAAAAATATTTTCAAACTATCTAATGGTAAGACTCAGGTGGCAGTATAAGGAATGATTGTGATTGTGAAATGAGATTACAAGGTGGTACCTCAGTTGTGATTCTTGTTGTTATCTCTCATTTACCTCACTTGTATTTGTCCATATTATTTTCTTGATATTCTTATCATGTGTTTCTTCCTTGTTGTATTTATTTCTTTAAACTCAGTTGTAGTCTATCTTGTTGTATTTCTTTATTGCCTCATTTTTCTTGTTTCCATTCTTAGACCGTATTATAGTCGTTCAGCTTCTTTTTCTTATCCTAGCAGGAGTCTTGACCTGGCCTCCTCACTACTCTACCGAGGTTAGGCTTGATACTTATTGGGTACTGTTATGGTGTACTCATAGTACGCTTCTACACATCTTTTGTGCAGATACTAGTACCTTATATTAGGCTAGGCATCAGTGATTTGGCTATTCATCTCGGTGACTTCTAGGTATACCTCCACGGCATTCACAGGCCTCGGAGTCACCCTCTGTCCTTGTTTTTCTATTGCATACTCTTTATTTAGCCGTTAATGTATTAGGGATGTTTCAGTATATTCGTGTAGAGCTTATGACTCAGTCTCACCAGATTTTGGAAGTTATTGTCAGTGGTATTGTCGAGTTTTATTATGATAGCTAGATGGTTTAAATTTGAAGTTCTATTGTTGTTTCCGCTATTTCTCCTTACATGTTAGGCTTACCTAGTGTTAGAGACTAAGTGCCATTACGACATCCTACGGTGGGAGATTGGGGTCGTGACAAGTGAGTATCAGAGTTCTAGTTTCATAGGTGTTACGAGTCATAAGCATGTTTAGTAGATTCTTGCGGATCGTTACAGAGACGTTTTTACTTATCTTCGAGAAGCAATGCAACTGTTAGGAAACATCACTTCTTTGATTCCTTATCGTGCGAATTTGTTGACTTCAAAGTTCTAAATCTTTGGCTTTTTATTCTCTCACAGATGGTGAGGACACACACCGCTGAATCCGACGATCAGACACCCGCGCCCTCTGCTAGAGCCACTAGAGACCGGGGCTGGGGCAGAGGCCGAGGACGAGGATGAGGAGGGGCACATCGTGCAGCTAGAGCACCTGCCTGAACTGTGACAGAGGAGCTACCAGTAGCTCCGGTTGGGGGACAGGCACCCGAGGCGCTTGTTGCCTCCCCTGCACTTTAGGAGAACCTCGCACAGTTCTCGAGCATTTTTGGTACTCTAGCTCAGGCGGGGTTGATTCCACTTGCACCAGCCACTTCTCAGGCTGGGGGAGGAGCTCAGACTTCCGCAGCTCATACTCTAGAGCTGCGGGTCCATGTTGATCAGGTCCCTGAGGTTATATCAATGCAACCTATTGTTCCAGTTCAGCCCGAGGTTAGAGCAGTGGCATCTGAGGAGGAGCAGCTTTGACTTGAGAGGTAGAAGAAGTACCATTCTCCTACTTTCAATGTCCTAATTGCATAGGATGCACAGGGCTTTTTAGAGAAGTGCTACCATATTTGCACCACGGGTATTGTGGAGACGAGTGGGGTTGCTTTTACTGCATTCCGGCTGTCAGGAGCAGCATTTCAATGGTAGCGAGTTCATGAGGAGCGTATCCCAGCCAATGCAGTTTCACTCACATGGACTTAGTTTTCAGATATGTTTTTGAGAGTCTTTTCTCCTTGGACCCTTCGGGATACATGGCACGCAGGGTTTGCGCAGTTGCACCAGAGTACTATGACAGTGTTAGAGTATGCTATCCGATTCAGTGATTTGTTCGGACATGCACTTGTCTTGGTTTCTACAGTCAGAGAGTCAGTCCGTCGCATCATCGAGGGGCTCAACTATGGTATTAGATTCAACATGGCTCGAGAGTTGGAGATAGATACCTCATATCAGCAAATGGTATAGATCGCGCGGAGGTTGGAGCGTATGCGGGGCCTGGAGAGAGAGGACAGGGAGGCCAAAAGGCCTCGAGGTACTAGAGGAATTAGTGGTGGCCTCTATAGCTACAGCCCGTCATGGAAGGGGTTATGCGAGCCGTCCAATTCATTCAGCACTTCCAGCTTCTTTTGGTGCTTTGGCTTCTTCCAGGTCTCAGGTTGCCCATTATGCTCCACCACTGTAGAGTGCAGCTCCTGCACGGGGTGCGTTCAGCGGTCAGTCCAGCTGACCAAGTCTGAGCTAGTTTCAGCAGCCATGCCCACCGAGAGCTTTTTTTTGAGTGTGGTGATACTCGTCATATGGTGAGGGACTGCCCCAAATTCAGGAGCGGTGCACCTCCACAGACTACTCAGGCTCCACGTATTCCACAGGATCCACTAACTTCTCAAGCCGTGGTTGCTGCTAAGTTTTCGCTCCACCTGCACATCCAGCCAGGGGTGGAGTTCAGGCGGGTAGGGGTCACCTTAGAGGGGGAGGCCAGGCCAAATGCTATGCTCTTCCGGGTAGGACAGAGGGGGTTGCATCAGATGCAGTTATCACAGGTGTCTCAGATATTGTTCTAGTTTGTCATAGAGATGCATCAGTCTTATTTGATCCAGGCTCCACTTACTCATATATATCATCTTACTTTGCTCTGTATTTGGGTATATATCGTGATTCTTTGAGTTCTCCTGTATATGTGTCCATGCCTGTGTGAGATTCTGTTATTGTGGACCGAGCGTATCAGTCATGTTTAGTTGTTATTGGTGGTTTTGAGACCAGAATTGATCTATTGTTGCTCAGTATGGTAGATTTTGATGTTATCGTATGGACTGGTAGTCACCATATCATGTTATTCTGGATTGTCATGCCAAGATGGTTACATTGGCTATGCTAGGCTTATCGCGGTTTGAGTGGAGGGGCACTTTGGATTATGTTCTTAGCAGGGTTGTGACCTTCCTTAAGGCACAGGAGATGGTTGAGAAGGGGTGTGATGCATACCTAGCCTTTGTGAGAGATGTCAGTATTGATATTCCTATCGTTGAGTCAGTTCCGGTAGTAAGACTTACCAGATGCATTTCCAGCAGATCTTCTGAGCATGTTGCCTGATAGAGATATCGATTTTGGTATTGACTTGTTGCCAGACACTCAGTTCATTTCTATTCCACCATGTCGTATGGCCCCACCGGAGTTGATGGAGCAGTTATAAGAGTTGCTTGATAAGAGTTTCATCTAGCCTAGTATGTCACATTGAGGTGCTCCAGTTCTGTTTGTGAAGAAGAAGGATGGTTCTATGCGCATGTGTATTGATTATCGACAGTTGAACAATGTTACAGTGAAGAACAGGTACCCATTACACCACGCATTGATGGCTTATTTGTTCAGCTTCAGGGTGCCAAAGTATTTTCAAAGATTGATTTGCAATCGAGGGATCATCAGCTGAAAATTCGGGATCTGGATATTCCGAACACTTCTTTTAGGAGTCGGTATGGTCACTACGAGTTCCTTGTGATGTCATTTGGGCTGACCAACGCCCCAGCAGTATTTATGCACCTGATGAACAATGTACTCCAGCCATATTTTGATTCATTCATCATTGTGTTTATTGACGATATCTTGGGGTACTCCCACAACAGAGAGGATTATGAGCAGCATTTGAGGATTGTGCTCCAAACCTTGGGAAAAAAGAAGTTGTATGCAAAATTCTCAAAGTGTGAATTCTGGCTTGATTTGGTGGTGTTTTTGGGTCATGTGGTGTCGAGTGAGGGGATCACTGTAGATCCGAAGAAGATCGAAGCAATGCTGAGTTGGCCTAGATCGTCTTCAGCTACTGAGAATCAGAGTTTCCTTGTTTGGCCGGGTAATATTGCCATTTCGTAGGGGGTTTCTCATTCATTACTGCACCTATGACCAGATTGACCCAGAAGGGTGCTTCTTTCAGATGTTCGAGGAGTGTGAGGAGAGCTTTCAAATGCTCAAGACTGCTTTGACTATAGCCCAAGTGTTGGTGTTCTCTACGGGTTCGGAGTCTTACACTGTGTACTGTGATGAGTGTGTTGGCCTTTGCACCCTATTGATGCAAGAAGGTAGGGTGATTGCCTACGCGTTTAGGCAGTTGAAGGTTCATGAGAAGAATTATCCCGTCCACTGTTGACGGTCAATTTTGACACTCTCTTTTTAAATTAATTTATTTATGCTTTATAATTTACAATGAATGTTTTTGAATATATTTTCAATCAATAACATCTATTTTTACATAAAATTAATTTGGTACTAGTAGTTTCGAAATTGATAATTTAACTTTTATAATTATAATTATAAATATATTACCTACCATTTTACGATAAGTAAAATAACCTTATATAAATCACATAGGTCTTGCATTAGTTTAATTAGTTATTTATTTGATTTTAGTTAATTGGTCTATCATTTCAAAATTCGAAGCTAATATTACAGTTTAAAAAAGAGAGCAATTTTATAATTAATTAATTTACAATAATTAGTATGATAATTATAATTTTATTACATTTCATTAAAAATAATTAAGTTTACATAATTTAATTTCAAATTAAAAGTAGCAAAGGCTGTAATTGCAATTCTCTATTAAATACAAAAGGGGTATTCTTTAAATCAATAACAACCCAATGACAAGCCCAAACAAATCTGAACCAGTCCAAACCCTCTCCCTACTCCACCTTGGCGATCCACTCTCCTCTCCCTAAATCAATCGCAGCTTGCCACGTCACCTGTCTCCCTCACTCACAAAGAAAGCACAATAGATCTGGACCGTTGATCTATTTCATCAACGGTACAAGTTTAATCTCCCTTTTCCTACTATTCTTTAATCCTTTAAGACTTAATCTCTACCATCCGATCAGGGATATCCAACGGTCACCGATTTAGTAACTTAAACATTTTATAAAAATTTTATCTCCCTAAATATCAGGGTCGTTGATCAAATGATCCAACAACCCGGATTCAATCCCGCATTTTTAACTTTGCAAAACCCCTTAACCCTAATTCATTTTCATCCTAGACCAGCCGCCCCCTTTCCCTTTTCCTTCATATTCTCTCATATTTGTAGCGACATCAATCACCAAGACCTTGCACAAATTCGTGCAAGGTCAAAGAATCAACCACGAAATCATTCTCTCTGTCCCTGCTAGCCGCGATTCTTGCTTAGATCTTTCATCTTTCATTGTTAAAATTCAAAACCCCAACTCGAAACCCTAGGTCAAAATGGTGACTTGGGATTTCATCTGCTTTTGGCTCTGTTCTTTTAAATCGAAGCAAGCATGAAGACATTCGCTAGCTTGATCATTGATATTCGATGTCCAGAGGTCAAATACAATGACCTCTGGGTATTAGGGTTCCGACCAATGGTCTCTTATACTTCAATGGTCGATCTCTCACTTCCGCATGCCCAGTTCTTTCACTACTCAAATTTTGAAACTTTGGTTCCTATATGGCTAAGCAAAACCTTTGGTTGGTCTGCTGCTCAAAAGGAGGCCAGTATACTTCAAAGCCTTCTCTTTTGATTGTTTTATTCGAAATTATGAATACATTGTTGTCATTGTATTGACTTCTTTTGTTTATGATGTTGTCATTAGTTTGTGACTGTTTGTTCCTGCTTATAATGACTTGTTACTGATTTATGATTGGCTGTTATGCTTTGACATTATGTGTTTCGAATCACTATCATTTAACTATTATGTGACCTTGATGACTATTATTCTGAATCAAACAGCCTAAGCAATTAAGCTCCTTGATATGCCTTACTAGCTTCCCATAGTTGTTCAGACTTCATATTTCTTTAATGCTCCGATATGTCTTCATGTCTATCACACTAATTCTGTTTAGTGTAGTCTGTTGTTCTGTATTTGAGTTTGTTATTTGATAATTTTAACTAGAACATACATGAATGCTTAAGGTCTAATCCTTTATCACTTAGTTGGAGTATGTCAGTCTAAAGGTTTAAGTTGCTTTCTTTCTTCACATGAATGTTTGTAAGTCTAAAGCAGCGTTTGATTCATTACTGTGAAAATCTATTATCTTTATATAACTGTTGATCACATCTTTGGCCTTATTGTATGAAATAGTCCCTTAAGGTAACTAGGCTAACTCTAATGAACTATTAAAGAAACTCTCGTATGTGTTCTGTCATGATCAAATTATCTCTTTTGACTTAGACCATAATTATATCTGTTATGACTGGGGATTAATTTTTATGTCAGTAGTTGAATAGAACTTCATCATGTTTAGACTATCATCTTAAATCTGTACAGTTGAACCAGACCTACTCAATATAAAGTCTCCCATGTTCTGTACTTCTTTAATGATATTATTGACTTGATTTCATAATGTTTGAGACTCAATTCTATTTGTGAAGTTAAAACCTTGGCTAGAATATCTCATGCATGTACTGATGCAGGACAACCTGATCAAGCTACGTTCATGCCATCAATGTTGGATAAGACAAGACAAGGCGTTGGTTAGCCTTGGAGAAGAGCCAAGCGTCCATATATCTTGCTATGGACGAATTTTGCGTTGAAGATGTACATTTGTGTTTATGTTGTATTATATTGTTGCTATAGAAGACATTGATTCTTACTTAAGGGGTCCTGCGTGACTATTCTTTAAACTTAACCAAATTGTGGCCTTTTTGTTAATTAGTTGTTTCCTAGTTGATTTAGGTTACTAGTTATTCTTTTCCTATTTGAGTTAGGTAAAGGCTCATTCTATATAAGCCTAAACACTTTATTATTTTGACACCTTTTTTGAAATTATTTTCAATCAAAAAATGGCAGCACATTGCTCCCAAAATCGTGTGAATTAACTTGTCCAATTTTGTTGTGATTCAAAATTAAACTTGTTTCTTTGTTTGATCGAACAATTTGCAAGATCATCGTTATCTTGAGGGTCATTCGTATAGCATAGGTACTCCTTGATTTCATCAAGAAGGTAAGTAGACTAGTTCCTACTTGTTGTCTTGATAATTCATAGAGCATCTTGCTCCTATATTTTGTTTTCTTGTTTCCGCGTTTAATATTGCATCAGTTGGTATCAGAGCTTGGAACGGGTTTGTTTCTACAATTCCAATCCTGTTCTTCGTGCCTTAGTTTTAGGTTCTAATTCTTAAATTTCATTTTTGAAAATAAAAAGACGTGACAAAAAAAGAAGAAGAAAGAAAAACCGAAATTTGTGTTGTTGAAGTTGTTGAATCATCTAGGGATTAAAGTCTTGAAGATTGATTGATAAAGAAACGTTCTTAAACCAAATCTTGAAGTTCTTGATCGTTAGAAACCGATAATCTTGAAATCTTGAAACTCTAGTTGAAAATTCTTGAAGGTGCACGATTAAATCTTGAAAATCTTGAAGTTCTTGGAGTTAAAATTGAAGTTCTTGAAGAGTTTTACGTTGTTCTTGAAGAGGTTCTTGAATCCTCAAACATTCTTAACAAGATTGCCTCGAATTCTTGAATTTCTTGAACTTTAATTTGTTATTTTTGAAAGAACATTGTGAAAAACGTGGGAGAGGGCCTAAGAAGTGTTAGGGAGGCCGAATTTGGGGAGGAGAATAGGAAACCCTAATTCTAGTCCAAGAAGGAAACAACTCCCAATCCAAAAGGGAGAAGTTTCAAGGAGTGAAATTCTATT
>MCJB01010598.1:67633-79544 GCA_002018475.1 Nicotiana obtusifolia | reverse complement strand
GAGGGGATTGATCTTCTCCAAACTAAAGTAGGAAAGCTTCTAAAACTTTCTCCTTCCACTAATTTCGAAATTCTTTCTTAATTTCACTACTTCTAATTATTAATTCTTAGGTAATTTCCCTACTTAAGTAATTACTAATCTTGGAGCTTGTAGGACCTCGTGCTAAAACTCAGAATTTTCACTTTCGTAGATAAATTCTTGGCTTCTTGTGCTCACTTAAAAAGCTATCCGCCTATCGAGTCACATAACTTCACTCACCCAGAAGAAAAATATTGCTCTTGTGAACTTGAAAGGTCGCTAAGGAACTTGGTCAATTAGAGGAAGCCAATTTGAAGACAAGTGTGAAATCCTACCCAAAAATTTGAGTGAACCCGAGAGTCATTCAAAAAGTGAGAGAGAGAATTTTAACTAACCTTAACACATTCTCTAGTCTTGTTTCTTTTGCAGGTACATGGCTACGGAAGGAGAAAAGGTTGTGACTGACATTACTTTGGCCGACCTCTTGGCCTAAGTAAGGGTAATTAGTGCTCGAATGGAGAACATAGAAAGATCCTCTAGCAATCAGAAGCACGCCAGAGAAGGAACTAGTGACGGTTCCAGCGTTAGACCCGAGCAGTTCATGGAGTTAGCTCGCCAAAACGAGCAGAGGGACGGAGGTGCTCAAAATGTCAGGACCATGAGGATTCCCCGGGGTGTCATACCACCATTAATGCCAGCCCGGAGAAACATAGCACCCGTAGGGGATATGAGAGCAGCCCGAGAGGATGACCAACCCGAGTTCGACGAATTTGAAGATGATGATTTGTGGCCACGGTATCCGAGAGTAGGACAAGGGAATGGAGGCTGAGACTACGTGGGAAGACGTGGTTATGATCATGGTCCGAGAGGGAGGCTTAGAGGTTTTGGTGGAAGGAACTTAGAGTATGAATTTGATGAGCATGCTGAGCATTATGACGACTTCCAACCAATCTTACCAAACCGAGGGGGTCGAGACCATGTCCGAGACAGTGGGTTGAACATCGTCAAGGTTACTATCCCTGCTTTCAAAGGAACTAGTGATCCTGACCGATTTTTAGAATGGAAGCGTCAAGTTGAGCGGATATTTGAAATTAATGATATGTCTGAGGAGAAGAAGGCTACATATGCCATTGCTGCTTTCGAGTCCTATGCTTCGACTTGGTGGGAGGCTGAGAAAAGATTCATAGTTAGACATAACCAACCGGCACGCATAACATGGATGGAATTGAAGAAAATAATGACTCGTAAATATGTGAACCCACGGCACAAGCAAGAAAAGTTACGGAAGTTTTATGATTTGGAACAAGGGTTGAAGTCCGTGGAAGAATACTATGATGACTTTGAGAAGATTCGTCTATCACTTGACATGGAAGACGAAGAAGAAGAAGAGGCTATTATCCGATTCAAGAATGGGTTGAATAATGATATCTCCAATCAGTTGAGGCTACATGTGTTCATTACCATTCATGATGTGTTCTTAGCTGCCATTGAAGCTGAAAAGATGATTAAAGAAAGCCGGGCAGCTCGATATAGAGGGGGTTCTGATTCCACTATCATACGTCGAAACAAAGAGTGGAAGACGCCGAACACTGGGGGAGCAAGCCAAACCCGAGAGCCTATAGCAAGCCAAAACCGAGAGCCTAAGAAGCTAGTCGAAGCTGCGGCACCTGGGGTTGAACCTAAGGGGTCCGGAGGTATTTCTAAACTCAACTCAATTCTCCTAACGCATCTTCTTTTCAGTGTCACAAATACAAAGGGTATGGACATTTCGCTAAGGATTGTCCAACACGGAGGACCATGTTCATTCTGGATGATGGAACTGTGTGTGAAGAAGAAAGTGAAGAGGAGATTGAGGAAGATCAGAGGGCAGAATTGGTTGAGTGCGGTGAGGAAGAGCTAGAAGAAGAGGGTGTGAATATTTTCTTAGTGGTACATAGGAACTTGAGCACTATGAACGTACAGGAGGAAGGAGATGTGCAGCGTGAGAACTTGTTTCATGCTAGATGTAGGGTGAAAGGAAAGGTGTGCTCGATGATAATAGATTCTGGAAGTTGCATTAATGTAGTAAGCCACACGTTAGTGACTCAACTTAGTATACCTACGAGGAAACATCCCCATCCTTATCGATTGCAGTGGTTGAGTGAATGTGGTAAATTAAAGGTAATAAAGCAAGCACTCATTAAGTTCAAGGTGGGAGCTTATCAGGATGAAATCTTGTGCGATGTGGTGCCTATGCAGGCGTGCCATTTACTATTGGGCGGGCCTTGGCAGTTTGATAGATGTGTTGATTATGATGGAAGGGCCAACACTTATACGGTCAAGCTGGAGGGCAAGAGTTATATACTTAAGCCCTTAACACCGCAACAGGTTACGCATGCGGGAATTGAAAGAGGCGGCTAGAGCTAAGGCTCCAATGGAGCCCAATTCCTAAGCCATAACTAATGCTAGTACATCGAACCTGTCAGGTAATATTTGTGCCATGATGCAACCAGGTGAGAATTTGAGAGGTAATGATAGTTCTAAACTCTTAATTTGCCTAATTCATAAGGGTGTTTACTTGAGCTGTAATGATGAAGTTTCTACTAACGTTCACCTCTTGCCTAGTATTGTTGATGATGTTTTATAGGAATATGTGAACATGCTGCGAGGAGATAATTCATTCCAAGTGTTGCTGAAGATCAATAACAACGCCTATGTTATAGACCTGCCAGGTAGTGCTGCTTCGAAAGATGAAGATGGTTCGATTTCGAGGATGAAATATTCTCAAGAAGGGGAGAATGATGCAGGACAACCTGATCAAGCTACGTTCATGCCATCAATGTTGGATAAGACAAGACAAGGCGTTGGTTAGCCTTGGAGAAGAGCCAAGCGTCCATATATCTTGCTATGGACGAATTTTGCGTTGAAGATGTACATTTGTGTTTATGTTGTATTATATTGTTGCTATAGAAGACATTGATTCTTACTTAAGGGGTCCTGCGTGACTATTCTTTAAACTTAACCAAATTGTGGCCTTTTTGTTAATTAGTTGTTTCCTAGTTGATTTAAGTTACTAGTTATTCTTTTCCTATTTGAGTTAGGTAAAGGCTCATTCTATATAAGCCTAAACACTTCATTATTTTGACACCTTTTTTTGACATTATTTTCAATAAAAAACGGCAGCACATTGCTCCCAAAATCGTGTGAATTAACTTGTCCAATTTTGGTGTGATTCAAAATTGAACTTCTTCCTTTGTTTGATCGAACAATTTGCAAAATCATCGCTATCTTGAGGGTCGTTCGTATAGCATAGGTACTCCTTGATTTCATCAAGAAGGTAAGTAGACTAGTTCCTACTTGTTGTCTTGATAATTCATAGAGCGTCTTGCTCCTATCTTTTGTTTTCTTGTTTCCGCGTTTAATATTGCATCATGTACTTGAATGAGATTTTGCATCCATCTCTGTTTCCAAGGCTTCGATTAGTCGTTTATGCTCATGCTTGTGCATCCAGTATCATCAAAACTTGCTGAGTCTGTATGAGCCTGCAGTAGCCCACTCTTTGGTGTCAATGGAAGACTTTGGTATAATCTGCTTTGCTTTAGTATAGCAATGTGCCTTAACCTTCAAATGAAGTCAATATGAATGTGAGATATAGAGCGCTTTGAAAGGAGATTAATTATGCCATATGCTTAGGGTAATATTGGCCTGTCAACTAACACAAACACCTCTACTAATGCTCTTAAGAGATTTCTAAAATAAAGCTAGCAACTCATCATGTAATATATGTCAAGACCTAGGTTAGAGATGACATCTTTACTCTTTTAAAGCTCACATAGTGATACTGTTGGCAATACCTCCCTAATATGATCACTGCTAGGTGCCTTTGTGTATGTTCTTGTGATCCTGCACTCGTTCTGGTTCTTCAATTTTCTGTTTGTCCTTCATGATCTCATACATGTTCACACTGTCTTGAAACCTCACTAAGCTCTTTTAAATGAATTAAACCTAGCCTATGAACTCTAAGGAGAATCTCTTGTTGCTACTGCTTGGATATAACAACCTGCTTGTTCTTAACAAGATTAGTGTGAAGTTAACACTCTTAGAAAGAGGTGATCATGTCATTAATTTCAAAGATAAGTAAGACCGGTGGCTTGAGATTCTGTTAAGCACTCCTAGGAGTTCTGTTTAAATTTGGAAACCTGTAGTCTTGTTGAAACTCTGATTGTATTTTGGTGTCTCAAACAACATTTGTAGAGGTTCTAACTATAACTGTTTGTCTGAATCCTTGTTGATACTTTCAGAGATTCTAGTAGTATTGTTAACTTGTGTGCGCTAAAGACAAGACTTGAGTTAAACCAATCAGTGCTTAGTCTAATTAAGGGATATCAAGCAAATATTTCTGTATTCATAAACTATTGCAGATTTGAACTGTGTGCTCTTTCTCTATCCTTAAGATGCTTGAGATTGATCATCCATTTAGTTTGAAAATATGTTCATGATAATGTAGACAAATTGTCTTGTAGTCTTATGGTGTTCTGTTTTGGCCATCATGAGAAAGATATATACTCCTGTGGTATAGTATTACTGTGGTGATTGGTTTACATTGAAAGTGCCTCATTGGCACTTAAACCTATGGGGAAGAGTGAATATGAGTTGTTAGGGGTATTTGAAAGTAGAGTTTAACTCTTGATTGAGCTACTCTCCCTGACACAAGCATTGCCCTGGGCCTTGAGACCCTTGGGAACTTTGAAGTGTCACGGAATTCAAAGGGAGCTGTGACTTTGAGTGAAACTCTACCCTTAGCCTCTAATTCATTGACATTCATTACTCCTTTTATATTTAGTGTTTAATGACAACGATAAATTTTTCAACGTGAATCATTTTACCATATGTAAGCCCCATATTAGTATAACCTTTCCTAATTTTTAATAATTATTAGTTGTTATTTATTCAAGTCATTGACTTGCATATTTTATGTATGATTGTATATGTAGAATATTATTTCTAATGACTTTCTCTCTTTCTGTTTTGAACATGTGCAACCATTGGGCCTGCTGAGTTCTATAAGAACTCAGGCCCAAACCTTGTACCAGCGCATCCAAAAGTCTGGAGTTTACTGCTGTCCGTCCATGTTGATGTTGGGCCTACCTCTTTCAGGCCCAAATCAGAGTCACTCCTTACCCTTTTACTGCTTCCTTATATTTTTTTATTTATGTTCTTTTATGTGTATATAATATTGCTCTCATCATAATTGATTTAATATTTTTCTTTACCTTTTGAATTACATAAAAAACTTGGGCAAGCCTTGAAGAACATAGGATAAAAAGAAAAAATACTAGAGACTAATTAGTTTATAATTTGTTAATCATGTGCTGCTCATGCTATTAGTCTTTCATGTTTTACTAATCTCTCATGAAGATTTTGAAGCCGAAATAACTTAGCAAAGACGGCAGCCTCCTTCAAAACCAGAATTGAATCACAACACGAGCCTTCTAAAGAAAATCGACTCCTTTCAAAACCTAAGTGGTGCCGCGCAACTAAGATTTTCAAAACGTTTCCTCAAGTATAATATTTAAGATTTCAGAAGCCAAGATATATCTTAGATTCACTTTCTTACAATATCTTGTTAGAATCATATGAACATCCACTCTTTTAAAAATAAAGTGTTTTATAACGTAGCATCTTTCTACATTATATATATATAATATAAAAACATATGTACATATTCCAAAGCTCTTTCAATATACTCACTGTCGATACCCAATTTCATCCTCATGTTTATAAAGTATTCCATATACTTTCAACATATCACTTTGCACTATTACCCAATTTACATGGGCTATCTAAGTATTTTCTATAATTTGTAAAGCTTTAAAATTAATTTTCATGAATTTAAATTATTCAAATATTTATTAATTATCCCTTCAAATGATTTTAGGGTGATTTAATCATCCAAATTTATTATTTTCACCCACATGCATGTTTTGTAATATTTTACATCATTTTATATGATTACATTTGCATTTTTGTGCTATTTACACATTTTCGCATTAATAGCTTATACTTTATAATTAATTACATTTATTATTTTATTAGGTCAAAATGATTTTTTTATATTTTACAATCTTCAGCTATTATTTTTAAAATATTAAGTTTCATAAATAGTATTTTCTATATTTTATTTATCTATTTTATTAATTTATTTTCCCTTAATTTATTTATTTTAAATCTGGCCCAAGTTATGCCAATTTGCGGACCAAATTAATGGCACAAACACCCCAAACATTAGCCCAATGACCCCTAGTCCAATACCAGCGAGTCACTAACTTATACCCATCCGCTAACCCGATCCACAACTCCCCTCATTTTTATTACCCAAACCCTTAAAACTCTAACCCATTATCCCCAAAACCTCCACCCTAAATTTGTGAATCAATATGCTATTATTTGCCTCTGTTCATACTTATGTTTGCCTTAGCATTATCCTGTACCCCTGTGCTTTTCTAGTATCTAAACCTGCTTGAATTCTGAGCTGCGATCCATGCCTGTTATATGTGTTCAATTTGAATGATTTCTGATTACCTTCAGCCTACTTTGCTATTCTGATCACCTATTACTCTTCATGGACCCTTTCTCATGCCTTGCTTGGATTCTTATATTCTTAAGGATTATCTCCTGCCCAGAACTTGCTTGAGTGAATTACTTTCTGATGAACCTTTTATGTATGTTCTACTGTTTCCCTGCTTTATGCTTACATGAGCTTTATGTGCCAGTTACTGTCTCAGTGTTTTATCCAAACATGTTGCTCTCCAATGTGGTGTTTGGTCAATCATGCATTCTTTAGTATTGCCTAGGCTTCTAGTTGAATCCCAATACACTTAGTTTCTATTATTATGCATAGTTGACTAGCTTAAGTTCTTAAATCTGCCTGTTCTATTTGACCTTAAGTTGACATGCCTTCATACCATGATATCTTTGGACTTGGGAATCTTTGTGTTATACTCAGCATGATTTTGATTCTTATTGACTGCTATAGACCATGTGTGGTTCAGTAACATATATGGTTAAATGGTTAATCTGTAGTTGCTGGGCTTGGTATGAGTTCATGTGTGGCCCTGGGCTGTGCGAATGGACACACTCTCCTGTTGAGATGCATTTAGATTTGTCTACTATTCGTGTGAAAGTGAGCCTGTTGAAGGCCCAGGCAGTATTGGTTTTTTTCATTTGGGCCTATTCTTGGGCCTGTAGTTGTTTAGTGTGTAATATTTATATATATATTCATTATTTTGGGCCTATAATAATTTGTAAATAGAACAGTTAGGGAATTAGTGGAATTGGGGAACGAGTATACCTTATTTTTCGTGCCGATAGGGTCTACATTCTTTGTTTGATACTTTGTTCGATATGCTTTATTGCTATACATTAATAGAAATCATGCCTATAGAAACTCAAAAACTTCACCTACTTAACTTGTCCAATACCCGTACATCATCAGAAGCATGTTTGTAAAGAGTTTAAGTGCTCTACATGTTCACATGTGTACTTCTATGCGTTATTAGATAGCATGCTTATAGGAATCAAGCATCAATAATTATTTGCTCAATTGTGCAATTGCAATATGATTATTTGATAGCATGCCCATAAAATTGCACTAATATATGTCTTTGCTAATACTCATCTAGATACCATGTCTTTAGAGCTTTAATTAATTAACTAATTGACTGCTTCTGTTGTTCCTATTACATTGCCCACCTAGACAACATGTCTACAGGAATATGCATGATGAATCTGCGTTTAAATACCAACTATCAGAGAAATTGCCTATAAGAAATTGTTATTTGCTTAGAAAGCATGCCAATAGGATCAAACATAGGTAATTCTGGATTTTCAAATGGTTTCACTGCCCCATTGCGCAAATCACTTAGAGATCATGTCTATACGTTTTATCATACCTGTAATCTAAAAATTTGATAGCAACACTGCCCGCAATATATCTCTTAAATGGGAATCACATAGAAGCCATGTCTATAGGGCCTAAACAATGCTAATACCTCGATTCTGAAACTGCCTACTGCATAATCTGTCAGCGTGCTTTTGTTACTTATATGTGGAAGTTAACTTGAGCCATTCATTGTCTTTATGTGTAGTGTTACTTGTTTTGAATGTGCACCTAGTTTTATCCTTTGAGCACCCTAAGTAGAGTCTAGAACTATCCAAATAGTAGGTCCAAAGCCTTTTGGACCATAGACATGGGACGGGTAGTGCACACATAGGACACGGCTTAGAATTGAACTAGCTTTAAGTAAACAACTTTAACATAGTAATTGGGTAGCAAGAGATGATAGTATGTGCCCACTGAATAATATGAGCAACCCCTACCCTAAGGGAGTTGTGAAGTATTATTTATGTTGCACCGGATGATCCTTTAGGTTAAAAAACTTAGGACCCCTCCCCCCCTTTTATATGTTTATTGTTCGTGCCTTTGTTACTTTGAACTTAGAACAATTAGGTTGTGTCTTGTAAACTCCAAAGACTTGTATTGAGCATTTATATGTAATTTAATTCCTTCACATTTGAGATTTTCTTTACACTTGTTTTACATCGTAGTTGAACCTTTAAATTCCCTGTCTTCCTTCACTTACATGATTAGATAGGACAATTATAATCCAATAATCGCACAGAGTATTAATTTCGCCGGGACCCATAATTGTGGACCTCGAAGAGTGCCTAACATCATCTCTTCGAGGTAATTTGAGCAGTTTCCCGATCTTTGACAACACAGTCTAGTTAAAACAGAGTTATCTGCAAATATGTGCCCTAACGCACCTTAAAATCATTAGGTGGAGACTTTTCTCTTTTAGTACCCTTTTAAAGGAGTTGCCACACTTTGCAACCTGCTTTCGTGAGAAAATGTGGCGCGACAGCATGACGACTCAGTTGGGGATATACTTAGGCTCTTACCATAATGATGTTTAGCTTATGTGGATTAATTGGATTATTTGATGACATGTACATCCCCTCCCTATTTCCCTTATTTTCTTAAACTGCTATGACATGTACATCCCCTCCCCATTCCCTTTATCTTGTTTAAGACTTCTATGACATGTACATCCCCTCTCCATTTCCTTTGTCTTGTTTAAGACTGCTATATCATGCCTCTCCCTTCCCTATCTCCCTATTTGCTTCGTTTAACTACATTCTCGCACATTTTCATGAGTTAAATTGACTTCTCTCTTTTGTCTTTCCTTTACCTTTTTTTTTTCCTGTTCATCTTTATCATATTGTTTACTGTTTTTACGTACTTTCATCATGCAAATATCTGGCAACAAGTTACTATTTTTGCATAAAGCATGCTTTCGACATCATACTCCACTCGTGCTTATTATCAACATAGCGACACTTGATAAGTGTCCCCGCTTTTCTAAAACGCCCTTTTAAACTGGAAAGGCTTATTAGCGGTAGACTACTCAATCAGCGGTGCAGTCGACAGTCTTGTGGCTTTCCCTCTCAATTCCTCCACTTAAGAGCACCCGTCTAGACCCTTCTAAAAACTACACTCTGATTTGAAATATACATGCATCATGCTAAATCTAGTATGGATTGAAACGTCATTGACACATCAACCCTCTTAGGTAAACCTTGTCCAAAGTCCAAAGGGATTTCCATGATCCCAAAGGACACCATCATATTATGTGCATTGCTGGGAGAAAACGTGCCAACATGTTGATCATTACTTCGTAAATAGTCGAATCTGGAGGGGGAAAGGGCTAACTTTTATTTATTTGCAGAAAATGAAGCACGAACTCCTAAGTTTGGTATGGTCCAGAATATCCCGCCTCTGCTAATTGAATGGTGGAACGACCTTGCACCAAGTGACACAAATCACGTGAGGAGAATACTGGGTAACTTACCATCTTTGCTGAATTTTCGACCAAACATGGAATTAATTGAGGCAGCCACCATGTTCTGGGATGAGAAAAGAGTTGTTTTCCGATTTGGCAATATAGAAATGACTCCTCTTCTGGAAGAAATAGAGGGTTTTGCCAAGTTACCATAGAATAGTCCAGGTTTACTAGTGCCAGAAAATCGCATCCCATGCGGTTTTTTGATTATGCTGGTTTTAAGAAGAACGACGAACTGGTCTGCCTGAAGAAATCATACATCCCCTTTGAATTTCTCTATGAGCGATATGGGCATAACAAATCATATCGCTTGCATCACGAGGAGCTTTGGGATGGGTGCATTGCCAAGTTTATGTCTTCATAGTTTGTTTCTTGGGTTTGTTGATCTTTCCGATGCAAGAAAGGAGTATTCACACTCGCTTAGCCATGGTCGTCACGAATGTGATGGAGGGTATCGAGGGCCAGAAATACACTATCATTCCTATGATCCTAGTCGAGATGTACCGTGCTCTGGATCGTGCAAGCATGGGTTCGAAGATTCGAGGGTTGTAATCTTCTATTACAAGTTTGGCTGCTATAACACTTTCAGAGGGGAAATTACCACTAGGAGCTTCTGCATAGGCCACTAAATTACTACATAGCCATTCATCATCCAAATAAGATGACATTCATCCCAGACAGGTTTGCAAAGCCTGGAAATGCTGTAGGCTGGGCGCGTTTCTTCAGTAATCTGATAGGCGAGCAAGTGGATCAGATGTTCGAGTAGTTCCCTAGTAGCAAGTTCATCATCAGGTCCAAAGGAACCACTCACCTGGTACTGATTGGGTTGTGAGGCATCTACCTTTACGCTCCTATAAGGGTAATGAGACAAGCTGAGAGGAAACAAGTCACACCTCGGGTTTCCAACATGGTTCAATATAAGGCAGATTTCAAAAGGAGATGTTATCCCGTTCAAATTTGAGGCCCAACACATGTGGAATCAAAAGATTATCGTGGAGGGAGAGACTATTGAACCAGACAAGTATCACGTCGTTCATATGTACTACTATCTCTCATGGTTGGAAGACAACGTAACTGGGGACGTCAAGCCGGAACTCAATCTGAAAGATAGGATCATAGATGAGGTGGCTGAGGCACAGGTGAAGTACAAGAGGCTACGTAAAATAGTGTTTGAATATGAATCTAAGCATCTGGAACAACATAAGATGGATATGGAGGCGATCAAGGAATGGAAGGAGATTGCAAATAAATCGACAGAGAGGTTGCACCACCTAGAGCAAGGATTGATGGAGCTAGAGGGGAAGATGAGAAAGAGGCTTTGGGATTGTCAAGGTATGGACTATGATGAAGGAGGAAAGCTGGCAATAGCTTACTTGCTACTCGACATACGCGACCTGGGAAGTGTGATTGATGGAGTCAAAAGAGCCAAGCATGGAGAAGGTCCTTCTGGGACAAAGTAGATTAGGGGATAATGTCCTTTACTGCTTTCTTTTACTTCACCTTACTAACTTGCTTACCTTTTGTTTTTCTTTCTTTTGATTACACCTATTCCCAAAGATTGGTTCGTGCATTCTGGCATCATCAGCATACCACACCAAGTCCAAAGGTCCTCCACCTCCTCCTCTACCTAGCGATCCAATACCCAATGGCAAAGGCAAAGGCAAAGGGAAGATGGATTATCTAAGTGGTAATCGGAAGGACACGCTACCCTAGCAGAGAATGTTGAAACCTCAGACGGAAGAAGTATGCCAGGACAAAATGAGTTGGTCCTGTGTTTAGAACAGAAAATCTTGGAGCTACAAGGTGAGCTTGAGCAGGTCCAAAATCTCGCAAACCTCTCCCTTACTTTAAATGCTCCTGACATCAACCATCAGAACACCACCACTCAGAATCAAACACCACCCCAAACACCGAAGCCCAAAATCCACCACCCATAGCTCCACAAAATCCTCCCACAATGCACCAGTATCATAACCCCGCATCCCCTCAAAACCTTAACCCCCCCCCCCCCC
>MCJB01010598.1:45223-64425 GCA_002018475.1 Nicotiana obtusifolia | reverse complement strand
GGAGGAGGAGGAGGAGGAGGGGGAGGAGGAGGAAGAGCTTACCATTCAGATAGTGAGAGAAGGGGCTGTTCTCAGGAACTGAAATGTTGCACCATATCGGGCTCGCCGAGCACCTGGTAAGCCTTGACAGAACTAGCGTGATTTATTTTTAAAATTATTTTTGGCAATTTAAGACTTTTTCAGTATTTTTTTTAAACAATTAGTCAATACATCGAGTCGTGCTTGTTAACAATTTTAAGTTCTATTAATGCATTATTGCTTTTCGTTTATTTATATTATTATCATTCTTTTTAGCATAATTGTTGCATATCTTGATGAACCTACGATTGTGACATGTAATGAGACAACGCAACATAAGGAAAGTGATTCGGAAGATTGGGAAGATGATATAATACCTGGGGAAATATCCAAAGAAGTAGAGAATTTTAAAAACAAACCAAAGTCCAATTTGGAAGAAATGAGGCAGTTAATTTAGGGGATTCTGAAACAGTCAAAGAAACTCGCATTACCATTCATCTATCGCCATCGGAGAAGGAAGAGTACATCAGGTTTCTAAAGGAATATGATGATATTTTTGCATGGTCCTACGACGACATGACTGGGTTAAGCACATCCATAATTGCTCACAAGTTACCTACCAAACCTATGTGTCCACCGATAAAACAGAAGCTCAGGAAATTCAAGATAGAAATGAGTCTAAAGATAAAGAAAGAGGTTACCAAGCAGATCAAAGCCAAGGTCTTCGGGTGGTTGAGTATCCAAATTGGTTAGCCAACATCATACCAATTTCGCAAAAGGATAGGAAGGTTGAGGTGTGCGTTGACTATCGAGATATGAACAAAACAAGCCCTAAGGATAATTTCCCATTGCCTAACATATACATAATGATCGAAAATTGCGCCAAGCATGAACTCCAATCCTTCGTGGATCGCTTTGCAGGATATCACCATATTTGGATGGATGAAGACGATGCCGAAAAGACAGCCTTCATCATGCCATGGGGGATATATTATTACAAAATGATGCAATTTGGTTTGAAGAACGTTGGGGTTACCTATATGAGGTCCATGACTACTCTTTTCCATGATAAAATACACAAAGAAATAGAGGTTTAAGTAAATGACATCATCATCAAATCTAAGAGCAGTTTCGATCACATAGCAGACTTGAGGAAGTTTTTCGACCGACTTCGAAAGTACAATCTGAACCTAAATCCTGCAAAATGTGCTTTCGGAGTACCTGCTAGGAAGTTCTGGGTTTCATTGTCAGTCGCCGCAGTATTGAGCTAGACCCGTCAAAAATCAAAGCTATTCAGGACTTGCACAGCAAAAGAACAAGAGGAATATGATGAGTTTTCTAGAACGCCTCAATTACATCAGCCGTTTTATAGCATAGTCAACGGTAATATGTGAGATGATCTTCAAAATGCTATGGAAAGATGCTGCGACAAGCTGGACCGAAGAATGTCAAAGGGCTTTCGACAAAATCGAGGAGTACTTGTCTAAGTCGCACGCGTTGGTCTCACTAGAGCCCGGAAGACCTCTTCTGTTGTATCTCTCCGTGTTGGATGGAGCTTTTAGTAGTGTCCGTGGGCAACATGATGAACCAGAAGGAAAGAGCAGGCGATATATTATCTGAGTAAGAAGCTCACACCTTGCGAAGCCCGGTACTCTTTGTTGGAACGCAGCTATTGCGCTATGACATGGATAGCCCAGAAATTGAGACACTACTTCTGCGCATACACTACATATCTCATATCGGGATGGATCTACTGCATTACATTATACAGAAATCCATGCCTACGGGTGATAAGTGGAGATTTTGCCTACTTATTAGCGCCTTTTAGCCGTTGTTTTAGTCTAAAAGCATTGAATTGTGTACCCGAACCTAATGAAATTGTGCAAAATTGCAATAATATTGGAAATTGGGCTCCCAAGATGAAATCCAACTTAAAATAGAGCAGTCCAAGCACAAGGCAACAAAGGGCACAGAAGCACACAATGTGCGATCTGCAAGAGGAAATCTGCGGCCGCAAACAAAGAAGAAAAAATTAGCAGACATTTATGCACATTGCGGACCACACATAAATTATGTGGTCGCAAAGCTGGGCTAAGGGTGGAAGATCAAAGAGTATGCAAAAAGATCAAGTCGAGAGCCTCAGTGAATTGCAGACAACAAAGGATTTGTGCGGCCACAATCCTAATATTGCGGACCACAGAAGAGTGCCTTGCAGTCGCAGTTCTAAATCTGCGGACAGTAGAAAAGTTGCCTTGTGGCCGGAGTTCAGAAATGTGTGGCCACAGAATTCTAGCTCCTGCCAGATGAAGAAATCTGTGGACCGCACATGTAATTTTGGAGCCGCAAAACCTCCCAAGGGGTATTTTTGTTTGAGATTTTCAGCCTTAAATAGACGAGTTTCACAAAATTAGGTCAAGTTTGAACCTCTGAAGTTGCTGTAGCCATTTTTATTAGCTATTTTTGGAAGTTTTACTTTGCTTTGGTGTATTTTACAATAGATTTAATCATTTTTAGCTTCCATTATGAGTTTAATTAGTTGTTCTTCTCTATTTTCTTCAATCCCAAGTATGAGTAGCTAGATTTCTACTAGGTTTGTGACCACCCTAGTGTGTAAACCTTATGGGTATCTAATTTAGTGCTTGTTTATGATTGAGTGTTTATTATTTAGCTTAGTTCATGCTTTAATTATGGAATTAATGATTGTAAACATTAGTTCATGCCTATTTGACTTAGTCTCTACTTGAGAAAGAGAGACTTAGTCTAGGATAACTTAGCGAACAAGGAATTGGGTCAATTGAGAGATTGATTAAACCAATTAAAGGGTTCAACCTAGAGATATTAATAACCCGACATGCGCTATTATCAACTGTTTTGAGTTATACCCATTTGGTCTTGAAAAAGTTAAATTGGGCAAAACCACTCTCTGACCGAGAGGTATTGAGTGGATAATTTAGAGTTGATAGCTATAATACACCCCAATCAACAAAACAAGCATTAGAGTCTTTATCCCATTAGGCAAACACCTAGGTAATAGTCATAGCCCTAGGTTTTTATCCATTAGAAAAAACTTAGAAACAATTTTCTCTAGTCTTCTTCCTTTATTTAGCAACCAATAGAGTAAAATTAGAAATAGAAAGCAAATGTGATTGTGGAAGTTCAATCTAGATAATCCAATCACCCACATTGATATATATACCCCTAACTCCTATCTTAGCTCCCTATGGATTCGACCCCGATTCTTAGTTGGGTTTCTATTATTGCAAATAACCATTTCATACCTCTTTTGAGGTGTGCTTTGGACGTGATCAACTATTGGCGCCGTTGCTGGGGAGTTAAAAACAGTGTTAGCTATATATTTTGGTGTGTTTTTGGAGTATCTTCTTTTCCTTCCGTGTTACTAACTTGTTTGAGAAATCGTAGGTACAACCAAACAATGAGCTCGAAAATATTTCCTTGGGGGATGTGGACGTCGAGGATGATCAAGTTGATGAGGTTCCTCTTGAACCTCAAGCCAATAGAAGAGGTCGAGTGCCTCATGACAATGTTCTCGTTCCACCCCCACCACCACCACGAGCGGCTCCACACCGGGTGTTGCCCAATGAAGGATATGCTAGTGCAATAGTCCTTCCCCGTATTAGGGCGGGCAACTTTCAAATCACCAACATGATGCTCACTTTGCTAGAGCAACGGGGTTTCTTCACCGGTGCTCCAAGTCAAAATGCATATAAACATTTGAAGGGGTTTGTGGACACTTGTTGGGGGAGAAAACAAACAAATGTCTCCGAGGATGCATTGAGGCTAAGGCTTTTTCCCTTCTCTCTACTGAGGAAAGCTTTAGATTAGTTGGAACGTTTGTCGAACCATTCCATTCACACTTGGGATGAGTTGGCGGAAAAGTTCATTTCTAGGTTCTTCTCTTCGGGGCACATGGCTACACTTCGAGATGAGATTTTGGCATCCAAGCAAGAGCCGAATGACCACTATATGAGATGTGGTAACGCTATAGAACAATGATTAAGGAATGTCCCAACAATGATATGACGGAGAATATGATTCAACAAACTTTCTATCGTGGGATCAATACAACCAACCAATGTGTAGTGAATCAACTTGCTAGTGGGAACTTCATGACTACGCCTTATGGGGAGGCGTGCGAGATTTTAGATGAAATGGCGGAAACATCATTGGCATGGAAATCCCGAGCTAATATTCCACAAGGTGATCCGAACATGATCCACCTTCACAAAGAGTTGCATGACCATGGGAAAGCCATTGCCGAATTGACTACCACCATGAATCAATTAGCACAGGCTCAACTTCAACTAGTGCAAAATCCTAAGACAATGCCATGGAGGGGGTGAACATGATGTTGAACAAGAGGAGAACCAAGGGTCCACAAGTGCAACATCGAGTGGACAATTTTGTGCAAGAGGATAGTGGTTTTGATCAAGATGATTCTTACAATGACCAAGAAGATGAGATGCAATATGTGAATAACTTTCAAGGGAAATGAAACAACTTCCAAGGCCCAAACCAACAATAATGGCGACCTCAAAACAATCAAGGCAATTGAAATTCTAATAACCAAGGAAATTGGAGTGGCAGAAACAATCAATGGAATTGGCATAACAACAACAATCAAGAAAAGTGCAATGGCAATAATCAAGGAAATTAGAGGGGGGAGGGGTTAACAATCAACGCGGATGGCACCATAATCAAGGCAATCGTGGGTCGTGTTTTCAAAGGCTCCCGATGTATCAACAACCGAACAACTCACCTCCTTAATCTTCCCATGGTCCTAGTTCCCCAACCAATAAGATGGGGTATATTGAGAACATGTTCAAGAAAATGATGGAAAAGAATGCCGATTCGGATGCCCAACTTGCCTCACACAACACATCGATCCGCAACTTAGAAGTTTAAATGGGTCAAATCTCTTAAGCTCTAAATTTTCATCCTAAAGGGGCACTGCCAAGTGACACGGTTGTAAACCTAAAGGGTAGGAACAACACGGGGCATGCCATGGCCGTTACTATAAGAAGTGGAAGAGGTGAGAATGCACCCATCTCAAGTCAACGGCAACTTATGGATGATGAGCAAGTGGTACAAGAAGAAGAGGTCCCGAATAATATGGTGCAATCAAATGATGAAGTTCAGATTGATACTGATGATAATGTGGAAGAGACTCAAGAGGATGTGAACCCGTCTAGGAATTACATTATTGACATACCGGAACCGGTAGGGCAAAAGGCTAAGACACCATTGCCTATGCCCCTACCTCCATATCCTCAATGAGTTGCCAAACAAAATGGCAGGAATCAATTCAAAAAGTTCATTCAAATGATAAAGAGTCTCTCAATCAATGTACCATTAGTTGAAGCTTTACAATAAATGCCCGGTTATGCAAAGTTTATGAAGGATCTTATGGTGAAGAAGCGGTCAATGAATTTTGAAACTATCAAAGTCACTCATCAAGTGAGTGCAAGTGTGCATTCAATGGCTCCTAAGTTGGAAGATCCCTGCTTTCACGATTCCTTATACAATTGGAAGTGCCGAATTTGCTAAAGCTCTTTGTAATCTTGGGGCAAGTATCAACTTGATGCCCTATTCGGTTTTCAAGACCTTGGGAATTGCGCAACAAAGACCCACCGCTATGAGATTACAAATGGTCGATCGTACCATGAAGAGACCTTTGGGTGATTGAAGTTGTCTTGGTTCGTATTGAAAATTCATTCTTCCGGCAGATTTTGTCATTCTAGATTGTGAAGTTGATTATGAGGTGCCGATTATTCTTGGAACACCTTTCCTTGCTGCGAGTAAGGATCTTTGTGATGTTGAAGCCAAAGAACTCACTTTTCGGGTGGGTGATGAAAAAGTGGTATTCCATGTGTGCAAGTCCATGCGACAACCAAATAGCAATGAGGTGTGCTCTTTTGTGGACTTGGTGACCGATGTTATTGTTGATGATACAAGTGCCTTGGTTAATTTTGGTGATGTGTTGGAGGCCGTCTTGCTCAACTTTGATGATGACGAGATTGATGGCTTCATGGAATGTGTGAATTCTTTGCAAGGAATGGAGTCGTACAATTATGCACCCTGAAAACTATCGTTGGATCTTGAAAATAGGAAAACTCCTCCTGCAAAGCCTTTCATTGAAGAGCCTCCTACCTTGGAGTTGAATCCATTGCCTTCGCATCTTCGGTATGAATTTCTTGGCCTTTGTTCTACTTTACCGGTTATTCTTTCCTCTTGTTTGACTAACGTACAGTTAGATTCTACATTGGCGGTGCTACATAAGAGGAAGAAGGTTATTGGGTGGACATTAGCGGATATTCGGGAGATAAGCCCCACATTTTGCATGCATAAGATCAACTTGGAGGAAGGCTCCAAACCATCTATTGAACATCAAAGGAGACACAATGAGGCTATACAAGAAGTTGTCAAAACGGAGACTATCAAGTGGTTGGATGCCGGGGTTGTCTACCCCATTTCCAATAGTTCGTGGACTTTTCCATTTCAATGTGTCCCAAAGAAGGGGGGCATGATAGTGGTCACCATTTACAAGAATGAGTTGATTCCTACAAGAATGGTGACGGGTTGGAGAGTGTGTATGGACTAACGCAAGCTCAACAAAGTCACAAGGAAGGATCATTTTCCACTTCCCTTCCTAGACCAAATGCTTGATAGGTTGGCTGGCCATACTTTCTATTGCTTTCTTGATGCTTATTCGGGCTACAACCAAATCCTTATTGCTCTGGAGGACCAAGAGAAAACAAGATTTATATGTCCCTATGGTACTTTTACATTCAAGCGGATGCCATTTGGTTTGTGTAATGCACCGGCAACTTTTCAAAAGGTGTATGATGGCTATATTCACGGACTAGGTGGAGGACTACCTGGAAGTTTTCATGGATGATTTCTCGATAGTTGGGGATTCTTTTGATGATTGTCTTGAAAATTTAGATAAAGTGTTGGCAAGATGTGAAGAAACGAATTTGGTGCTCAATTGGGAGACGTGTCATTTCATGGTCGAGGAAGGCTGTCCTTGGCCACAAAATACCAAAGAATAGAATTGAAGTTGTCAAGGCAAAGATTCAGGTGATTTCTAAACTTCCACCTCCAACTTCGGTGAAGTTGTGCGGATTTTCTTAGGCTATGCGGGATTTTACTGGCGTTCATCAAAGATTTCTCTAAGGTGGTGAACCCTTTGTGAAAACTTCTTGAGAAGGATGCTAAGTTCAACTTCGATGATGATTGCATGAGAGGTTTTGAATTGTTAAAGTTCAAGTTGACAACTACTCCAATCATCACCGCTCCAAATTAAAGTGTCCCTTTTGAACTCATATGTGATGCAAGTGACGTAGCGGTTGGCCCTGTTTTGGGGCAACACGTCAACAAGATTTTTCACCCGGTCTACTATGCTAGTAAGACTATGAATAGTGCCCAAGTCAACTACACTGTTACGGAGAAAGAGCTCCTTGCCATTGTATTTGCAATTGAGAAGTTACGCCCATACTTGATGGGTGCCAAGGTCATTGTTCACATGGATCATGCGACATTTCATTATCTAATAAGCAAGAAAGATTCCAAAGCTCGGTTAATGAGATGGGTGCTCTTGCTGCAAGAATTTGATATTGACATCCAAGATAGAAAAGGAAGTGAAAACCAAGTGACGGATCACTTGTCTCGTTTGGAGGAGGAAGTGAGGCCACATGATGGTCTTGAAATCAATGAATCCTTCCACGATGAGCAACTCTTGGCCATTTCAATGAAGAAGGTGCCATGGTTTGCGGATCTAGAAAATTTCCTTGTGTGTGGTATCATCCCGAATGAGTTCTCTTCAAACCAAAGTAAGAAACTAAAATGGGATTGTCAAGATTATTATTGGGATGAACCATCTTTTCTGGATTTGTACGGATGGGGTGATTAGAAGATGTGTACCGAAAGAAGAGCAATGTAAAATTCTTGGGGCTTATCATTCTTCGCCATATGATGGTCATCATGGTGGAGCAAAAACGGAGGCAAAAGTGCTAATCTGCAGTTTCTATTGGCCCACTCTTTATAAGGATGCTAGTGAGCTAGTGAAAAGATGTGATTAGTGTCAATGGGCTGGTTGAATCTCGAAGAAAAATGAAATGCCTCTTACTACCATTTTGGAGATTGATATTTTTGATGTGTGGGGTATTGACTTCATAGGTCCTTTTGTGAGTTCTTGTGGAAACACCTACATCTGGTAGCGGTTGATTATGTGTCTAAATGAGTTGATGTCGTTGCTCTCCCCAACAATGAGGCAAAAAGTGTGGTGGCGTTCTTGAAGAAGAATATTTTCACAAGGTTTGGTACTCTGCGGGGCTATTATAAGCGATGGTCACATTTTTGCAACAAGGCCTTCGACACTTTACTTAGCAAGTATGGTGTTACTCATAAAGTCACAACTCCCTATCCTCTACAAGCTAGTGGTCAAGTGGAAGCCTCCAACCGGGAGATAAAGAGTATTTTGTCCAAAACAGTGAATGCTAACTGGACGGATTGGTCCAAGAAGCTTGATGATGCATTATGGGTATATCAGACTGCTTACAAAACACCTATCAGAATGTTGCCATACCGGTTGGTCTTCGGCAAAGCTTGTCATCTTCCGGTGGAACTAGAGCACAAGGCCATGTGAGCTTTAAAGAACTTGAATCTTGATTGGGATGTAGCCGCTAACTTGAGGGTTGCACATTTGAAAGAATGGATAAGTTCCGATACCATGCTTATGCAAGTTCGTCCTTGTACAATGAAAAGATGAAATATCTTCATGACAAATACATTTGGAACAAAGAGTTCAACGCGGGCAATCTTGTGCTGTTGTTTAACTCAAGGATGAGAATGTTTCCTGGGAAGTTAAAGTCTAAATAGAGTGGCCCTTTTGAAATTGTGGGTGTGACGCCTTTTGGTGCATTGGACTTGAAGAACAAAAACAATGAGGTATTCTGGGTCAATGTTCACCGGAAGCACTATTTGGGAAAAGTTGGAGATGGCCACGTCGTGGTGGTCATTCTTTTCAATTTATGGTATTCTGTTTCGTGCCGCGACGTTAAACCAGGCGCTTCTTGCGAGGCAACCCATGTTTCTTTTTCTTTTCTTTTCTTCTTTTGTAGTTAGGTTTTATTTTTGTGTTAACTTGATTCGAAGTGTACTACAAGGATAAGTGTGCCTTACAGGAATGGCGGACAGAAAACTAGCTAAGTGTTGCAAGATTTGCGGACCGCAGTTGAATTGTGCGGACCGCACATTTACAGTTTCTGTAGCAAAAGTTCTCTGCAGCCACACAATTATCTTGCGGACCGCATAAGTGGAAGGTGGAAAATACCAACTCTCTGAAGTTGGTCCGTAAGAAAAAGGGTCGATCTGCGGCCGCACACACAATTCTACGGACCGCAAAAAAAAAAGTCGACTTCAGCTCCCCAGGTAACAGTATAAATAGAGGGCTAGGGCTACTATTACACTTTTCCATCTCTGAGCACAAAAGCTTGCACTATATTGAAATCTCTTGGTAAATCATCTGCCCACACGCCCAACAATTGTGATCACTCATCCGTTGCACTCATTCACATCTGGTATGCTTAAATTTCTTGTTAGAATTTTTTATTTTTTTAGTTTAAATTGTAGTTTTTAAAGTCTTTTTAGGCCTTTTGTCAATAGAACTCAATTGTACAACCATGTGGGGGTAAATCTGTAGTCAGTTAACTAATACTTGCTTATTGGGGAATGGGTCAGTGTATTTTCATGCTTTTATGTTGTTGTCATGTCAAAATTTACACAAAAATTGCAAAACCTAGTTAATCATACTTGACTGTTTGTGTTCTTTGAATTCTGCAGCCACAAGAAAATTGTGTGGTCCGCGGAAGTTGATCTAGGGCAAGACTAGTGAGAAAGAATCTGCGGCCGCAAGAAAATTGTGCGGACCATAGAATTTCCATTATGGCCACAAAACAATCATCGTACTGTCAGCAGAGAGTCCAAAAATTTACGACTCAAATGTGCGGCCGCGAGACAAATTATGCAGACCGCAGAAAACATATTGCAGCCGCACATCAACCAATTCTCTATCATCAGAGTGTTGGCTCATTTTGGGTCTCTGAGTTGCAGCTGCAAGTGAAATTGTGCGGACCGCACTTCACTTCTGCGGTCGCAAGAAAATTGTGCGGACCGCAGATCCTTCCCTTTAAGCACACTGTGTATGTGACCCTCATTGTGTTTTCTGGTGTTTTCTTGTATATCTCCTGTGTCTGATTGAACATAGGCGAATTTGAGGCAGTTTAGGGAGCGCAAGGGGTGGACAAGGTTTACCCAGAGTGTGGTGGATGCTAAGGAATACCTTTTCCGGGAATTCTACGCCAATGTGGGGCATATAAAAAAGGGGACAAAGGTGACAAAAGTGAGAAACCTCAAAGTGCGATTAGACCAGCACATACTGAATGCATACTTGGGCTTTGATGATGTCGAGCCAAAAGTGCGAAAATTCTAGCTGCACTAGGACCAGCACCACCATGGATCACAGCTAGGGTTCCTATCCACCGGAGCACACTAAGCTTCGAAGCAAAATGGTGGAAATCATTTGTCTGCAGTAGACTGGGTGAGACTCACTTGCTGATTCCTCGGGCTATTTTAGTTGCATCCATTATTGTCGGGTATGTGGGTGCCGTGATGTCAGCCAACATCTCTGTGATCGCCCAGCAGGATGACTCTTCCTACCCGTACCCCAACGCCATTACAGAGTATCTTACGGATGCGGGGGTGGAACCAAGGGATTTTAATACAAAGGTGAGGCCGAAGAAGCCCTTCTTATGGTACACACTTATAGATGCGAACAACTCAAAGAGAAAAGGTCAGCCGTCTACCACCACAGGCCAGTCTGATGAGCTAATTGTGGTAGTTGCGGAGGCAATTGATGTTCCGTCCACTTCGGCCGAGCCTTCCTCTAGTGCCGCAGCTATGCCTCCACCATCATCCAAAGCCCCTTCTGCAGCTCCTTCCACCATTTCCACTTCGGCTTAGAAGCTGGTGCCCATGCCTACAGCTCCACTTTCTGCATTACGAGTCTCCTAGACATTGGCGAGCCACAACAACTAGATGCAGACAGCAACTGCAAAGTTGTCTGACGTATCCAATGTTGTTGCAGCACAGTCTACTATTCAAGCACCTCAGTTCCCCCCGACAGTTGAGGACACATTGAAGAAGATCCTAGAGAACCAAAACACTATCATCGCTACCTTGGTACAGCACGGGTCAGTGATCGAAGAGATAGGAAAAGAAGTAAAGAAGATGAGAAACTCCCAAGCCAGTAAGAAGTCAGTGCACAAGCTCTAGAGGTTGGTGACCAAACTTGCTGCAAAGCGGAGATATCCCTTTTGACATGTTGATCGACCCACACCCTTCAGACCCAGATCCTGCAGCACCATCAGCACCGGTGGCACCAGCTGGCCAATCTGAGGAGCCAGACTCTGCCGCCGATACTGCCGAGGCAATGCGTCAGATGTTCACCAACCCAGTCACACCCAGAGTTAAGGATGATGAGATTCAATTGGATGAGACAGAGGGCGGTGACATTGCTGGGGACACAGAGATGTCCAAGGAGCCATAGGGAGTTTTCTTCACTTTTTCCCCTTTTTTACTCTTATTTTGTTAAGCATTAGGGACAATGCTTATTTTTATTCGGGGGGTGGAGTATATTTGATCTTATTTGGTACATTCTAAGACAATTGGCCTGTAATAACTTGATATTATTTTCTTTCTCTTTCGTATTTTTTATATATTCTCTCTTTTTATCATATTCAGTAGTTTTTGTTTATTAGCTTCTTCATTTTTTTTCCTTTGTGAGTTCTTAGTTTGAGTTAGTAGCTTCTTCGTTTGATTTAGTAGCCTCTTTATATGTTCTAGTAGATAATAAGCCTTTGGTTTTCTTAATGCTACGGTTCTTTTCAAAGGTAGTTGTTGTGTGAACAGGGTGACTCGTCCCAACAATGGATGGCGTGACAACCTTATCAAGGGAATGAGTCCGTTTTTGGTGTTTAGGTAATAATAGTAGTAACTACTGAGTCATGCTCGAAGAGTCAAACATGCTTCAATTGGTACCAACACACTTAACTACGTGCTTATGATTAGAAACAAGGTTTTTGAAGAAATAGGTCTAGTTAGTGACTTTGTGACTCTTGTGTTGACTTTGGCAACCATCGAGTGGTTTAATTGAACCACAGTGATTTTCAATCTTGAATGTGGTCGTTGTGGGCCCTCGACTCTATACTTTTTAACAATCCAGTTGCGTGAGGGGTGAGATGCTTTGTTGCTAGTCCAAGTACCCGTGCGAAAGGTCTAGAACTTGCCCCGAATGTGTTTCAAGGCGAAATCCTAAGTTTCTCTTGGCTTGAGAAGTGATTGTAGGCTTTCCTTGGCCCGTTTGAGTTTTCTACTGCCTACCAATGTTGTGATCCCTAGTCAATCCCTTTGAACCTCGAGCCTTTCTCATTTGACAACCATGTTACAAGCCTTCACCCGTTTGGCCATGACCCTCTCTTGGCACCCGAGCATTCCTTAACACACTTGTGAAATAATTGGCTAAAATTGTATGTTTGGGGGAGAGACAAGGATTTAAAAAGGTATCAAGGCACAAAAAGAGAAAAGAAATGATGAGAAGGAAAGGCAAAGAAAAGAACAAAAAGAAAAAGCCAAAAAAATGAATAAGTGGAAGAGTTGAAGGGATTCAAAGAGAGGTAATGATCCCAAATATGGAGAAATCAAAGAGGAGAAAATGAATGTAATCATCAAGAAAGAGTGATGTTAAGTATCTCTAGTCCCCCAAGAAAAAGAAAGTGCCTCAAAGAATTGGCAAAGTGTGAGCCGAGAAATGAAAAATGGAGTGCTTAAGGAAAGGTGTAACCACTCATCTAGACTGTATCCAACCTTAATCCAAAAGCCTTCATTACATCCCGAAACAAGTCCTACTTGATTTCAAGCCGAGTAGGCTTACATTAGTGGCGATCTACATGAGAGGCAAGCCTATGGTGCTTGAATCCGTACTTGCGACATTCTCTTGAGAGAGATGAGTGAACCTTTCAGAAATCCTTGGATTGAGTGCTAAATTTCTTAAGTGAGCCAAGCAAATAGAAAGTAGAGGAGGAAGAGTTTGGAGTCCACCATGACCTACATGATAGAGCAAGAGTCCTTGATGATTGAAGTCAATTCTTGAAGCTCAAATGTCGCATTAGAACTATATGTACATAAATGTTTAACTTGTCACCTTGTTGATAATACGTGAAAAGTGTGGGTAATTGTTGGTCCCAACTAATGTGTGGATGGCTCACCTTTGACTCGCTGAAATGATCCTTAACTTTTGGAGGTGGGAACTAATTTGTGTGGAGATTTTGACTACTTATTAGCGCCTTTTAGCTTTTGTTTTAGTTTAAAAGCATTGAATTCTGTTCCCAAAACTAATGAAATTGTGCAAAATTGCAGGAATGCTGGAAATTGGGCTCCCGAGATAAAATCAGAATCAAAAGGGAGCAGTCCAAGCACAAGGCAATAAAGAGCACAGAAGCACACAATGTGCGATCCGCAGAAAGAACTATGCGGCTGCAAAAGAAATTGCGGACCACAGAATTCTATATGCGGCTGCAAATAAAGAAGAAAATATTAGCAGAGATTTGTGCAAATTGCAGACTGCACATGAATTGTGCGGCCGCAAAGTTGGCCCAGAGCCTCAGTGAATTGCGGATCGCACAAGATTTGTGCGGCCGCAATCCTAATATTGCGAACGGCAGAAGAGTGCCTTGCGGCCGCAGTTCTAAATCTGCGGACCGCAGAAAAGTTGTCCTGTGGCCGCAGTTCAGAAATGTGCGGCCACTGAACTCCAGATCCTACCAGATGAAAAGATTTGCGAACCGCACATGGAATTGTGCAGCCGCCGAACCTCCCGAGGGGTATTTTTTTCCGAGATTTTTAGCCTTGTATAAACAGACGAGTTTTATAAAATTAGGTCAAGTTTGAACATTTGAAGTTGTTGTAGCCATTTTTATTTGCTATTTTAGGAAGTTTTACTTTGATTTGGTGTATTTACAATAGATTTAATCATTTTTAGCTTCCATTATGAGTTTAATTAGTTGTTCTTCTCTATTTTCTTCAAACCCAAGTATGAGTAGCTAGATTTCTACGAGGGTTGTGACCCAACCCTAGTATGTAAACCTTATGGGTATCTAATTTAGTGCTTGTTTATGATTGAGTATTAATTATTTAGCTTAGTTTATGCTTTAATTGTGGAATTAATGGTTGTAAACATTAATCATGCCTACTTGACTTAGTCTCTATTGAGAAAGAGAGACTTAGTCTAGGATAAATTAGCTAACAAGGAATTGGGTCAATTGAGAGATTGATTAGCCAAATTAAAGGGTTCAACCTAGAGATCGTAATAACCCGACTTGGGCTCTTACTAACTGTTTTGAGTTATACCCATTTGGTCTTGAGAAAGATAAATTGGGCAAAAGCACTCTCTGACCGAGAGGTATTGAGTGGGTAATTTTGAGTTGATAGCTATAATGCACCCCAATCAACAAAACAAGCATTAGAGTCTTTATCCCATTAGGCAAACACCTAGGTAATGGTCATAGCCCTAGGCTTTTTATCCATTAGAAAAAACCTTTAAAATAATTTTCTCTAGTCTTCTTCCTTTATTTTGCTATCAATAGAGTAAAATTATAAATAGAAAATAAATCTGATTGTGGAAGTGCAATCTAGATAATCCAATCACTGACATTGAAATATATACACCTAACTCTCATCTTAGCTCCCTATGGATTTAACCCTGACTCTTAGTTGGATTTCTATTATTGCAAATGACAATTCCATACCTCTTTTGAGGTGTGCTTTGGATGTGATCAACGAGTAAGCTAGCAAAGTAGCAGATATTGCTAAGTGAGTTCGACATCATCTATGTGACTTAGAAGGCGGTCAAGGGGCAATCATTGTCCGATCACCTGGCAGAGAACCCATAGATGTAGAATACGAACCGCTGAAGACGTACTTTCCCGATGAGGAAGTTTCATTTGTAGGTGACGATATTGCCGAAAATTGTTGGAGGATATTTTTCGACGGAGCCACATACTTCAAAGGAGTGGTCATCGGAGCTATTTTAGGATCAGAAATCGGTCAACATTACCCGGTATCTGCCAAGCTCAGGTTCCCATGCACCAATAATATGGCAGAATACAAGGCTTGTATCTTTGGACTCAGATTTTCCATCAACACGAACATTCAGGAGTTGCTGGTAATTGGAGATTCAGATAAGCTGGTACATCAAGTACTCGGAGACTGGGCTACCAAGAACACTTAAATATTGCCATATCTGCATTGTGTGCAAGATTTGATCAAGAGATTCACGAAGATAGAATTCAAACATGTTTCAAAAATTCAGAACAAATTCGCAGATGCACTGGTTACCTTTCTTCCATGATACAACATCTAGACAAGAATTTTATTGATCATATCCTGATATAGATTCGTAAGTAGCCAGCTTATTGTGCTCATGTTGAAGAAGAGTTCTATGGATATCCATGGTTCCACGATATCAAGGAGTATTTGGAGAAAGGAGAATACCCAGGAAATGATACACACACTCAGAAGCGCACGCTTCGAAGATTTGCCAACCACTTCTTTCAGAGCGGAGGAATCTGAATAGAAGGAATCCTTACTTGGGATTGCTACGATGTGTCGATGCCAAAGAGGCTAGATTGCTTGAAGAAATACACAAATGCTTAAGGTCTAATCCTCTATCACTTAGTTGGAATATGCCAGTCTAAGTGTTTAAGTTGCTTTCTTTCTTCACATGAATGTTTGTTAATTCTAAAGCAGCCTTTGAGTCATTACTGTGAAAGTCTTGTATCTTTATATAACTGTTGATCACATCTGTGAGCTTTATTGTATGAAATAGTCCCTTAAGGTAACTAGCTTAACTCTAATGAACTATTGAAACAACACTTGTATGTTTCCTGTCATGATCAAGTTATCTCTTATGAATTAGACCATAATTATATCTGTTATGACTGGAACCTTAACTATTATGTCAGTAGTTGAATAGACTTCATCATGTTTAGACTATCGTCTTAAATATGTACAGCTGAACAAGACCTACTCCGTATAAAGTCTTCCATGTTCTAAACTTCTTTAATGATATTATTGACTTGATTTCATAATGTTTGAGACTCAATCCGATTTGTGAAGTTATAATCCTAACTGAATATCTCATGCATTTACTTGAATGAGAGTTTGCATCTATTATCTGTTTCCAAGGCTTCCATTAGTCCTTCATGCTCATGCTTTTGCATCCAGTATCATCAAAACTTGCTGAGTCTGTATGAGCCTATTGTAACCCACTATTGGTGTCAATGGAAGACTTTGGTATAATATGCTTTGCTTGAGTATAGCAATGTGCCTTAACCTAAAATGAAGCTACCAACTCATCATCTAATATAAGTCAAGACCTAGTTTAGGGATGACACCTTTACTCTTTTAAAGCTCACATAGTGATATTGTTGGCATACCTCCCTAATATGATCTCTGCTAGGTACCTTTGTGTATGTTTTTGTGATCTTGCACTCATTCTAGTCGTTCAATGCTTCTATTTGTCCTTCATGATCTCATACATGTTCACACTGTCTTGAAACCTCACTAAGCTCTTTCAAATGAATTAAACCTAGCATGTGAACTCTAAGGAAAATCACTTGTTGCTACTGCTTGGATATAACAGCATGCTTGTTCTTAATGAGATTAGTGCAAAGTTGAAACTCTTAAAAAGAGGTGATCATGTCATTAATTTCAAAGATAATTAATACTGGTAGCTTGAGATTCTGTTAAGCACTCCTAGGAGTTCCATTTAAATTTGAAAACCTGTAGTCTTGTTGAAACTTAGATTGTATTTTGGTGTCTCTAACACCATCTATAGAGGTTCTAACTATGACTGTTTGTTTGAATCCTTGTTGATACTTTCATAAGATTCTAGTAGTATTGTTAACTTGTGTGTGCTAAAGACAAGACTTGAGTTAAACCAATCAGTGCTTAGTCTAATTAAGGGATATCAAGCAAATATTTCTGTATTCATAAACTATTGCAGATTTGAACTGTGTGCTCTTTCTCTATCCTTAAGATGCTTGAGATAATCATCCATTTAGTTTGAAAATATGTTCATGATAATGTAGACAAACTGTCTTGTAGTCTTATGGTGCTCTGTTTTGGCCATCATGAGAAAGATATATACTCCTATGGTATAGTATTACTATGGTGATTGGTTTACATTGAAAGTGCCTCATTGGCACTTAAACCTATGGGAAAGAGTGAATATGATTTGTTAGGGGTATTTGGAAGTAGAGTTTAACTCTTGATTGAGCTACTCTCCCTGACACAAGCATTGCCCTGGGCCTTGAGACCCTTGGGAACTTTGAAGTGTCAAGGAATTCAAAGGGAGCTGTGACTTTGAGTGAAACTCTACCCTTAGCCTCTAATTCATTGACATTCATTAATCCTTTTAGATTTAGTGTTTAATGACAATGAAAAGTTTTCAATGTGAATAACTTTACCAAATGTAACCCCCATATTAGTATAACCTTTCCTGATTTTAATTATCATTAGTTGTTATTTATTCAAGTCATTTACTTGCATATTTCATATATGATTGTATATGTAGAATATTATTTCTAATGACTTTCTTTCATTTTTTTTGAACATGTGCAACCATTTGACCTGCTGAGTTCTCAAAGAACTCAGGCCCAAACCTCGTATCAGTGCCTCCAAAAGTCTGGAGTTTGTTGTTGTCCATCCATGTTGATTGTTGGGCCTACCTCTTTTAGGCCCAAACCAGAGTCAATCCTTACCCTTTTACTGCTTCATTATATTTCGTTATTTATATTCTTTTATGTTGTTATAATATTGCTCTCATCATATTTAATTTAATATTTTGCTTTACATTTTGAATTACATAAATAATTTAGGCAAGTCTTAAAGAACATATGATAAAACAATATACTAGATACTAATTAGTTTTCAATTTGTTAATCCTGTGCTGCTCACGCTCTTTAGACTTTCACGTTTTACTAATCTCTCATGAAGATTTTGAAGCCGAAATAACTTAGCAAAGACGGCATCCTCCTTTCAAAACCAGAATTGAATTGCAAGTCTAGCCTTCTAAAAGAAAATCCACTCCTTTCAAAACCTAAGTGATGCCGCCAAACAAAGATTTTCAAAACGATTCCTCAAGTCTAATATTTAAGATTTCAGAAGCTGAGGTATATCTTAGGTTCACTTTCTTACAACATCTTGTTAGAATCATATGAACATCAATTCTTTTAAAAACAAAGTGTTTTATAACTTAGCCCCTTTTTACATTTTTATATATAATATAAACCACTCATGTACATGTTCCAAAGCTTTTTCAATATACACACTGTTGATACCCAATTTCGCCCTCATGTTTATAAATTATTCAATATACTTTCAAAATATCACTTTGCACTATTACCCAATTTGCAGGGGTTATATAAGTATTTTCAATAATTTTTATAACTGTAAAATTGATTTTCTTGCATTTAAATTATTTAAATATTTATTAGTTATTCCTTCAAATTATTTTGTGGTGATTTAATCATCCAATTTTATTATTTTCACCCACATGCATGTTTAATAATATTTTACATCATTTTATATAATTACATTTGTATTTTTTTTGCTATTTACACATTTTCGTATTACTAGCATATACTTTAAAATTAATTACGTTTATTATTTTATTAGGGTCAAAATGACTTTTTTATATTTTTACAATCTTCAGCTATTATGTTTAAAATATTTAGTTGCATAAATAGTATTTTCTATAATTATTTAGCTATATTATTAATTTATTTTCCCTTAATTTCTTTATTTTTAAATCTGGCCCAAGTTATGCCAATTCTTTGACCAAATTAATGGCCCAAACACCCCAAACCTTAACCCGATGACCCCTAGCCCAATACTAGCGACCCACTACCCTATACCCGTCCGCTAACCCGATCTGCCTCTCATTAAATCCTGGCCATTGATCTTTGAGCTCTACGGCCTACAGCCTCACCCTCATTTTTATTACCCAAACCCCTGAAACCCTAACCTATTATCCCCAAAACCGCCAC
>MCJB01010598.1:42420-45148 GCA_002018475.1 Nicotiana obtusifolia | reverse complement strand
TCTTCTAAGAAACCCTAACAGCCACCTCCTCTAATCTTCTCCGATTCCGACCTAAATATGGAATCATTCCATGATTCACTTACCTTATATGCTGCCTTGTTGTTACTTACACGACTATGGTATTACTTAGCACTTGTCCATTTTTGGAAAATACCAGTCTCCGAGTCAAGGAAAATCGGCTTCACTCATCAAGATCCAAATGATATTTCATATGTATACATTCATAGCAAGGCTATGTGGGTTCGATTCACCGTAATCTCCGGCCAATTTCTGATTCCTGTCAAACTAGGGTTTACCTGGTTTCTTCTCCTAATCTGATTCTTAATCGATTTTTGCATATTCTTCTTTCCTTGTTTATGTTCAATTGACTGTATTTCCTTATTTGTGTGTTAATTTTTACTATTATATAAACCCCCTTCCCCGTTTCCCCTCTAAGACCGAACTACTGTTACTACTACTTCTTTCTTAAACTCACTCACTCTAAACTATTCTAAGGTTATACTCCGGCTGAAATCCAAGGCCATCGAAATCTGACTATTAGACCTCTCGCAGTGTGAGCACTGCTCAGGGTTCTTCTAAGACCCTTGGAACTCTGACGCACTAAGAAATTTGGGGTTTCTGTTGTTCTCTCCTTGTTACTAATAAGCAAGCTGCTGGCACTAAATTTCTACCTTATTAGCTCGTTAATTCTGCAAACTAGTGAGTAATGAGACTCTTGCAATTCTATTCTCTTTTGCTTGTATTCATGTCATTTAGGACTTTGTGAATCAATATGCTATTGTTTTCCTCTGTTCGTACTTATGTTTGCCTTAGCATTATCCTGTACGCCAGCGCTTTTCTAGGATCTAAACCTACTTGAATTCTGAGCTTGGATGCATGCCTGTTATATGTGTGCAATTTGAATGATTTCCGATTGCCTTTAGCCTACTTTGCTATTCTGATCACCTATTGCTCTTCATGGGCCCTTTCTCATGCCTTATCTTGGATTATTGTATTCTTAAGAGGATTATCTCCTGCCCAGAACCTGCTTGAGTGAATTACTTTCTGATGAACCTTTCATGTATGTTCTACTGTTTCCCTGCTTTATGCATACATGAGCTTTATGTGCCAGTAACTGTCTCAGTGTTTTATCCAAACATGTTACTCTCCAACATGGTGTTTGGTCAATCTTGCATTCTTTAGTATTGCCTGGGCTTCTAGTTGAATCCCAATACACTTAGTTTCTATTATTATGCATAGTTGACTAGCTTAAGTTCTTAAATCTGTCTGTTCTATTTGACCTTAAGTTGACATGTCTTCATACCATGATATCTTTGGACTTGGGAATCATTGTGATGTACTTAGAATGATTAGGATTCTTATTGTCTGTTATAGACCACGCCTACTTGCTTGTTTACTATGTGTAATTGCCATTCTCTAACCATAGCTCTATTAAACCTTCATGACGTAGATTCCTGGTTTTTAAAATCCCTTTTAGGCTAATTCTGGTTCATGCTTTGCTCTAAACTTGTTGTTTTGGAAAACTAAGCATGTATGTATGTTTACCCTGTTAACCTAAGTGACATCCCTTTCCAACTCTTCTTGTGTTGCGCATATTAACTCTTTCACTTATCGTGAACCTATGTTGTTAGTTTTTTCATGAAACTCACCATGTTGAAACTAAGTTCTACTGGTTCTCCTAGTTTCATGTTCAAGCCCTTTTTAGACCAATCCTGTCACCCTAGCTTCTAAAATTCAAGTGCCAATATGCTTTATGTGAATCCTGCGGAATGTCATGTAATCTTGTCCCTATGAGATATTGCTTCAGGATATTTAATTTATTGCCATGTGTGGTTCATTAACGTATATGGTTAAATGGGCTTGATATGAGTTCATGTGTGGCCTTGGGCTGTGCAAATGGACACACTCTCCTATTTGAGATGCGTTTTGATTTGGGTCTACTATTCTTGTGAAAGTGAGCCTGTTGAAAGCCCAAGCAGTACTGGATTTTTCCATTTGGGCCTGCTTTTGGGCCTGTAGTTGTTCAGTGTGTAAAATGTATACGTATATTCATTATTTTGGGCCTGTAATAATTTGTAAACAAAACAATTGGGGAGTTAGTGGAATGGGGGAACGGGTATACCTTAATTTTCATATGAACGGATAGAGAGCATGCCGATAGAGTCTACATGCTTCATTGGCTACTTTTTTCGATATGCTTTATATCTATACATTAATAGAAATCATGCCTATTGGAACTCAAACACTTCACCTACTTAACTTGTCTAATACTCGTACATCATCAGAAGCATGTTTGTAAAGAGTTTAATTGCTCTACTTGTTCACATGTCTACTTCTATGCTTTATTAGATAGCATGCTCATAGGAATCAAGCATCAATAATTATTTGCTCAATTGTGAAATTTCATTATGATTATTAGATAGCATGCCTATAGGATTGCACTAATATATGCCTTTGCCAATACTCATCTAGATACCATCTCTATAGGGCTTTAATTAATTAAATTATCGACTGCTTCTGTTGTTCCTATTACACTGCCACCTAGACAATATGTCTATAGGAATATGCATGATGAATCTGCGTTCAAATATCAATTATTAGAGAACTTGCCTATAATACATTGTTACTCGCTTAGAAAGCATGCCAATAGGATCAAACATGGGTAATTCTAGGTTTTCAAATAGTTTCACTTCCCCATAGCGCAAATCACTTAGAGATCATGTCTATA
>MCJB01010598.1:7420-37420 GCA_002018475.1 Nicotiana obtusifolia | reverse complement strand
AATAGAATGAATCTTTTTCTCGAAGGATTAGATTAAACAAAATGCAAACACCTAATCCTTTAAACCTAGTATAATATCTATGGAGCTACCTCAGGTAGATTTTTAGTGGTGCCTAACACTTTCCCCTTAGAAGAAGAAGATCTCTTACCCAAAATCTCACAGGTTAGCAGACTAATAAAGAACATGACTTTAGTAATTAAATACCCCCTCTATTTTAATTTAGATGAGGTAGTTTGACTCGGCACGGATTTTAAGAAAAAGAAAAAGAAGACTTTTGAAACTTGTGGACTTAAAAGCTTAAGGGATAAAAGCTTTGTGGGGCCATGACATTTAAGTGGTTATAAAAGCTTCTCATTAAGGGTAAAATGGGTAAAATGAAGAGGTTAAAGTTGAATTATTTCCAATTGTAGAAATGTGTTATTCTTTTTGGAACAGATTAATAAGGAAAGTGTGTCATCTAAATTGAAATAGAGGAAGTAGGTACCCTAGTATACCTTTAAATATTAGGTGGCGACTCTCTTTCATCAACAACAGAGAAATCACAAGTTGAATCTTGTTTTGACTCGTGCAAAATAGGGTACGACATATACGACTTGGAATTGGCAGTAATTGTTCATGCCTTGAAGATTTGGCGACAGTATTTGTACCATGTCCCATGTGAGGTCTATACTGATCACTGGAGTCACCAGCATCTGTTCAAACAGAAAGATCTTAATTTGTGGTAGCGGAAATGGTTAGAGTTGCTTAAGGGCTATGATATCACTATTCTATATCATCCCGGGAAGGCCAATGTGGTGGCCGACGCCTTGAGTCGAAAGGTGGAGAGTATGGGTAGATTGGCATATCCACCGGCAGCCGAGAGGCCACTAGCCATTGATGTTTAGGACTTAGCCAATCAATTTGTCAGATTAGATGTTTCAGAGTCCAGTTGAGTTCTTGCTTGCGTGGTTTCTCGATCTTCTTTATATGAGCGCATCAGAGAGCATTAGTAAGACGACCCCTATTTGCTTTCCCTTAAGGATACGGTACAGCACGGTGATGCCAAGGAGGTTTTTATTGGATATGACGGTGTGTTGCGGATGCAGGGCGATTATGTATGCCTAATGTGGATGGGTTACGTGAGTTGATTCTTCAGGAGGCCCACAGTTCCTGGTACTCCATTCATCCGAGTGCCGCTAAGATGTATCACGATTTGAGGCAGCACTATTGGTGGAGGTGAATGAAGAAAGTCATAGTGGAGTTTGTAGCTCGGTGCCTAAATTGTCAGCGGGTGAAGTATGAGAACCAGAGGCCAGGCCGGCTTGCTTCAGAGACTTGAGATTCACAAGTTGAAATAAGAATGTGTTACTATGGACTTCGTTGTCGGGCTCCCACGGACTTAGAACAAATTTGACATTGTATGGGTGATTGTGGATAGGTTGACCAAGTTGGCTCATTTCATTCCGATGGTTACTACCTATTCTTCTGAGCAACTGGCTCAGATCTATATCCGCGAGATTGTCCGACTTCATGCGTGCCAATATCCATCATCTCTGATCGGAGCACGCAGTTTACATCGCACTTCTAGAGAGTCGTACAACGTGAGTTAGACACACGGGTTGAGTTGAGTACAACATTCCACCCCTAGACGGATGGACAGTCCGAGCGCACCATTTAGATCTTTAGAGGATATGCTTCGTGCATGTGTCATAGATTTCGAGGGTTATTGGGATCAATTCTTGCCAGTTTGCCCACAACAACAGCTACTAGTCGAGTATTCAGATGGCTCCCATGTTTTACATTTCAACTCAGTCAAATTGGACTACGATTTGACTTATGTTATGGAGTCGATGGCCATCTTGGACAGGCAGGTCCAAAAGTTGAGGTTGAAGAATATTGCTTCAGTGGAGGGGTCAACCAATCGAGGAGGCGACCTAAGAGCGCGAGCATGATATGGATAGCCGTTATCCTCATCTTTTCACCACTTCAAGTATGTCTCTATACTCATTCGAGGATGAACTCTTGTTAAGAGGGGGAGGATGTAATGACCCGGCCGGTTATTTTGAGTATTTTAGCCTTATTCCCCTATTTATTACCTCCTATATGTTATATTGTAGTTATGTAACTTGTCGGGTTGGTTGGTTTGTTTCAGGTAAGTTTCGGAGTGAATTAGGACACTTATTCCCAGAGTTGGAAGCTTAAGTTAAAAGAGCTAACTGGAGTTTGACTTTTGCGTAGACGACTTCGGAATGGAGTTTTGATGGTTCCGATAGCTTTTATGGTGATTTTGGACTTAGGAGTATCTCCGGATATTGATTTGGAGGCTCGTAGGTCGTTTTGGCTTGAATTGACGAAAATTAGAAAGTTGAAGATTTGGAAGATTGAGAAGTTTGACCAAAAGTTGACTTTGCTGATATCGGGTCTGTATTTCGGTTCCAAAAGTTGAAATAGGACCGTTGTGTTATTTATGACTTGTGTGCAAAATTTAAGGTTATTTGAAGTTGGTTTGGTATGTTTCGGCGTTAGTTTTAGAAGTTGGAAATTTATTAGTTCATTAGGCTTGAATCGATGTGTGATTCGTGATTTTGGTGTTGTTTGCTGTAATTTGAGGCTTCGAGCGAGTTCGCATAGTATTTTAGAACTTGTAGGTATGTTCGGACAAGGTCCCAGGAGCCCTAGGTGTATTCCAGATTGAGTTTGGACCATTTATTCATGTATTGGGACTACTGGTTTTCTATGCTTCTGGTTTCCTTCGCTGCGATCGCGAAGGTTCAGCCGTGATCGCATAGGGTCTTCATCGGCAGATAGATAATTGCTCTTTGCTATTGCATAAATGGGGACGTGTTGGTGGAAGGTTGGTTTGTTGTGCACTGCGAACGCAGGTAATGTATCGCGATCGCGTAGAAAGAAGGGGATACTGTGTTGTGGCACACGTTGTTCATCGTATTCCCATAGGCTTGGACGCGATCGCGTAGCCTGGGGATGATTGGTCATCGTGTTCGCGACTGTGGTCATGCAATCGCGTAAGAAGATTTTGTGAGCTGGGAGAATGTTTTCTCCGTGATCGCGAGTGCTTTGCCCCGATCTCGTAGAGTAATCACTTTGGCGGCAGATATTAAATTTCCAAATCGAGGGTTAGAGTTATTTTCATCTTTTGAGTTAGAGACCACGATTTTGGGCGATTTTGGAAGGATTTTCAAGGAGTTGACCGGGATAAGTGATCTTGACTCGGATTTGACTATTATACATGAATTCATCATTATTTTTATTATTTAATTAGTGTTTTGAGTTGAAAAAATAGGCGAATTTTGTGAAAACTTCCTAAGCTATAATTTGAGGGTTTGAAGGTCGATTTGAGGTCAGAATTGAATAATTTTGGTATGGTTGGACCCATTATTGAATGGGTATTCGAATTTTCTAAGTTGGTCTGGTTCCAGATGCGAGCCCAGAGTTGAATTTTTAATTTTTTTTAAAGATTGCAACTTTATTATCCGGAATAGTTTCCTATGGTTTGTATTTATGGTATAAAGTTATTTTGGCTAGATTCGAGCCGTTCAGAGTTGGATATTCACGGAAAAGACTTACTAGTGGATTGAGTTAGGTTGTTTGAGGTAAGTATCTTACCTAACCTTGTGTGGGGGAACTACCCATAAGGACTTGGGTTGATTGTGCAATTTTTTATATGTGAAAGCCTGTACGCAAGGTGACGAGTAGGTACACGGGCTATATGTGGTATTTGACTGGTTTAGGCTATTTGAACTCTTTTCATGCCTTAATTGAATTGTCATAGCATATTATATCTTTCATTGTTAGTCTACCCTTACATGTATTAATCTACCCTCACATGCCTTATTTGACATTGTTAACACTTATTCCACCCTTTACTTGTTATTTGCTCTTATATGCTTTAGTTGAAGTTATTGTCCTCCTTATTGTTTGTTACTTCTTTCATTGTTGAATTGTTTACTCGAAGTTGTTGTTTTCATGGAATAGCTTCTTGTTGAGTTATTGGTGTTTAAGTTGTAAAAGCCGCATTCACATTGAGGCAAAGTTGTTAATTGTTGAAATACCATTTTTGTCGAGCTATTCACTTTCAGTTTGCTATTGTTAAGACTCTTGTACGCATTGTCGTTCAGCCATGGGCTATTTGTTGTGGAAACCTTGGTATTGTTGATTCTTTTGGCAAGTTGTGGCATATGGGCACTTGTGGTGCGAGTTGTGATATTGATGTGCATGCGGCGGTATAAGGATAGGGGTTAATATGCATGCGGCGGCATAATAAGGGATTTATGTGTGTGTTGCTAGTAAAGGAATTAATTGAAGCCAACGCAGCGACATAAGGTGGCTAAAGTGCGTTTAGCTATTTGGGGAAAAACATTTTCAAACTATCTAATTGTAAGGCTCACGCGGCGGTATAAGGAATGATTGTGAATGTGATTGTGAAATGAGATTACGAGGCGGTATCTCGGTTGTGACTCTTGTTGTTATCTCTCATTTACCTCACTTGTATTTGTCCAAATTGTTTTCTTGATATTCTTATCATGTTCTTCTTCCTTGTTGCATTTATTGCTTTAAACTCAGTTGTAGTCTATCTTGTTGTATTTCTTTATTGCCTCATTTTTCTCGTTTCCATTCTTAGACTGTATTATAGTTGTTCAGGTTCTTTTCCTTATCTTAGTAAGTGTCTTGACCTGGCCTCGTCACTACTCTACCGAGGTTAAGCTTGATACTTATTGGGTACCGTTATGGTGTATTCATACTAGGCTTCTGCACATCTTTTTATGCAGATCCAGGTACCTCATATCAAGCTAGGCATCAGTGATTTGGCGATCTATCTCGGAGACTTCAAGGTATAAGCGTTCGCAGGCCTCGGAGTCACCCTTTATCCTTGTTTTTCTATTGCATACTCTTTATTTTGATAGTGATGTATTAGGGATGTTTCAGTATATCCGTGTAGAGCTTATGACTCGATCTCACCAGATTTTGGGAGTTATTGTCAATGGTATTGTCGAGTTCTATTATGATAGCCAGATGGTTTAAATTTGAAGTTCTTTTATTGTTTCCGGTATTTCTCCTTGCATGTTAGGCTTATCTATTCTAAGAGACTCGGTGCCATCACGACATCCTACGGTGGGAGATTGGGGTCGTGACAGTTCTGCAGTCAGATTCCACAATCAGATGCTACATAATATGTTATAAATTAACTGCCATGGTGAAATGAGCTATGAGTGTTTGTTTAACACTCTTCATTATATAGCTCATCAACCAAGTTTGTCGTATTATATCAGCATCTAGTGAAGTCGATATCTGAATACCTGATTATCTTTAACTTTTTCGACTTCATTTATGTGAGCATAAAATATTTGTTCTCTTTAATTACCTTTTGAACCTTTAAGCTACTTTCAAAAGATAAATTAATAAATTATTTAAATATCTACCCAACATCCTAAATTAAATGAGATATTCAAATATATACAAAGTTGATCATACATCAGACAATAAAATAATATACTTACTCCTACTAAACTTGTGGTATACACTATAATTGACAAGATTTAACTCGAATCCAAATGAGACAATAACTTGATGAAATTAGTAATACTATTAATAAGACACTTTCTTAAGTCCATAGATGATTTTCTTTATTGAAATTTATTCTTGAGGTAGTAGAGTTTGTTCTTTGAGAACTACTTCTTGAAGAAATGGTTGAATGATATAGTCTTTGATCTGAATTTACTTCTTGAATAATGTCAGGTATAGAAAGTTATTCATGAGCATTGACAAATAGAGGAATATCAATATGTTCATCTTCAAAGACAAAGTCCTTAACTCTCTCTACCCCAGCAAACTCAACATCCTCAAAGAACCTCATATTATTGGAAAAAGTAGCTTTTGTAGTGGGATAAAAATTCTAAAAAATTAAGGGGATAGAAAATATTATTGGACATAAGTCTCTTAATTCTCCTATAGAGATATGACCTAGTCTCTCGCGATAAAGAAGCTGACTACTGGATGGTAAATTTACCCTTATTACCAGTTATGTTAGCGTACAAGGTTCATTGAACGAAGAAATCATATCAAGTAAGTATAGATTATTGTAACCTGATAACGAATCAGGACCAACCAATTTTGAATTACGAAAAAGACTATTTTTTTTTATTTCCAAATAAATAAAATAGCCAAACTTGCCTAATAAAGAAATAGAAATCAAATTCCATCTAAAAGATGGTGCAATATAAGTCTTGTTCAAATTCAAATAAAATCGGTTCTTAACAATAATCTAAAAGTTCCAATTGCTTCGACTTTCACCAACTTGCCATCACCATTTGTAGATGTATCTTTCACCATCATTAGACTTTTGATAGTTCAGGCAACCCTGCATAGACATAGTGATGTGAGTTGTTATCCAAAATCTATCCACCATCTGTGTCTTGGTGCTGAAGTCAAATTAACCTTAAAATAAACAAAATTAAGAGGTGTACCTTTGTTTGCATGCCATGCGTGATAACCTTCTTCTTATGACCTGCAGCTTTACAAAAGAAACAACCATTTGGTTCCTGATGTTATTTCTTTTGCGTTGATGTATCCGCAACTTTTTTATTCTTTCTCTTCTTGTCCTTCCTTTGTCCTTAGGCACATCGGCTAAGTGAATACTTTCTATCTTTTGCTTCAGTCTATCCTCTTCCTTAACACAGTGTGAGATGAGCTCATTTAGAGATCAAGTCTCTTTCTTACAATTATAGCTCACCTTAAACTGGCTAAACTGTGGTGGAAGGGATATCAAAACTAAATACACTAGCAAGTCCTCAGAGAGGTCTAACTTAAATGCTTTCAACTTAGAAGCAAGATGAGATATTTGCATGATGTACTCCTTGATATTACCTTGCCTTTGTACCTCATTGAAATCAGACTTGTCAAGAGTGTACTAATCTCAGCCTTTTCACTCTTGACAAATACTTTTTCAATTTCAGCCATAAATTCTTTAGCCATCTTAACCTTGTCGGACATAGTGCCCCTGAATGTTTCTGGAATGGCTTTCTTCATGATCATTATACATATGTGATTTGATCTCTCCCACCTTTCCATCTCCCTCTTTTCATTAGAGATACTCTTATCTATAAGAGGTGATGGAGAATCAACCCTTAATGCAAGGTCGAGATTCACGACTCCGAGAACTATATTGAGATTCACTTGCCATGATTAAAAGTTAGTGCCATTCAGCATAGGAATGGAATTGATGTTGGCAGTAATATTTGCAGGAGTAATTTCAATTGCATCGGAGAACAATAAATAAAAAATGAGCTCACATATACTTAAAACCAAAATGAAAATAAATCTGAATACAGGTAAATCCCATCTCAAGGTACCGGGCACTCCATTAATATTTTATCTTTGGATAAAATATTAACTTGTAAGTGGTATCTTGGTGAACATGTCAAATAATAATCTTCCTTTGGGTAGTTTTTTATTATTCACACGTAAGACCAAATAATTAGCATGCATTTATTACCAAATGATGCACATGCAAATTCTATTAAATATTGACCTTCCTTTGGGCCGATCAATATTCACATAGGTCACACATACACAACCTTTTATATTTTAAAATAAATAAATTTCCACAAGAGAGGTCACTTTGGCAACCTCAAGCTTCAGCTTAATTTATCTCAAAATATATACAACTTTTTCAATATTCAAATTTAAATTCTCCAAATGAACATAAATTCCAAGCCAAATTAACTAAATCGTTGTGATGACCCGATAGGTCTTTTTGAGTTTAACCTATATTTCTGTGTTTCGAAATCTTGATTAGCTCCGTTTAGCATTTCTTGATTTGCGTGCGCAGTCTGTGTCCAGTTCCAGAAAGTATTTATGTGAAAAATTGAAGAAAATGTAAATTTTTACCTCAAAAATAATTTGAGTTTACTACGGTTAATATTTTGTGTAAACGGACCTGGATCCGTATTTTGACGGTCTCGATGGGCTCGTAACGTATTTTGGGACTTGGGCGTATTCCCTAAATTGAATTCGAAAGTCTTTAACTTGATTTAACGTGATTTGTTGAAAACTAGTAATTTGAAGGTTTAAAGAATTTCGAAGTTTGACCTAGGTTGACTTTATAGCTACCGGGTTCGAATTTTGGTTTCGGGGCTTGGTATAGGTTCATTTTACTATTATTGACTTGTCTGTAATATTTGGTTCAAAAAGGAGTTGATTTGACATGATTTGGACGCTCGGTTGTAAATTTGAAAGTTCTTAGTTTCTTTGAAATTTTCATACATTTTGATGTCTAATTCGTAGTTCTAGGTGTTATTTTGGTATTTTCATTGTGTGAGCGAGTTCATATAATGTTACTACACTCTATGTATATGTTTGTTTTGGAGTCCGAGGGGCTCGGATGAGTTTCAGACATGTTTCAGATGAGTTTGGTTGAGGTTAAAATAGCTGGTGCACTTCTGTTGCTGGTGTTTTGCTGCTCAGATCTCGCATTTGCTGGCTCGCAACTGCGAGCCCCGCTTTTGCGAGCAAGTATTCTCATTTGCGAGCATGGGCTGGACTTGGCAACCTCGCATTTGCGAGGAAGATGTTCGCATTTGCAAACTATCAGAGGTCGCATTTGCGATCTCGAAGTCGCATTTGCGACTCAGTGTGTTCTTGAGCTATCTTCGCATTTGCGAAGGAAGGGTCCGCATTTGCGAAGGTTGGGAGTTCGCATTTGCGAGCTAAATGTCGCAATTGCGACATCTGCAACCTCTGTGACAGGGTTCGCAATTGCGACCCTTGTCTCGCATTTGCGGTATTCGCAATTGCGAACATGACTTCACAATTGCGACACCTGCAACTGCGTAAAAGAGGGAAAAAATGGGACTTAGCTCATTTCACACCATTTCTCAACCCTAAACACTCTAAAAGTGATTTCCCAAGAGGTTTTTCTTCCCAAATTCATTGGTAAGTGACTTTAATCCATTCTATTTCAATTACGCATTACATTTCATGAGATTTTAACGTCAAATTAAGGATTTCCATGATAGAAATTAGGGATTTGTGTAGAATTAGGGGTTTATGTAAATTGATATTTAGACCTTGAATTGAGGTCGAATTTCGAAACAAATCACATAATCGGGATCGAGGGTGAATGGGTAATCGGATTTTGGTCCGAATCTTGAGTTTTGACCAAGCCAGCCCGGGGTTGACTTTTGTTGACTTTTTCCAAAATCATTAAAGATTGAATCTTTTTCACTCGTGGGTAGTTTCTAAAGTTTATTTTGAATTGTTTGAACTATGATTTGTTAGATTTGGTTGGTTTCGGGGCTAAATCTAGAGGAAAGGCCCCGGTTGAGCTTTGGTTTGATTGCAGAGTGAGGTAAGTGTTGGATCTAACCTTAACTTCAGGGAATTAGGAATTTGTGAACTATGTGTTGTGGACTATGTGAGAAAACGGCGTATATGCGAGGTGACGAGTGTATATACGTCGTCAAGATATTTGTTTCCATGTTTTCTCGTTATTTCATGAATTATCTTATTTCATGTCTTAATTGTTACATGCTTTATTTGACTTTTATGCCGTAGTTGTTATTTGTCATTTAGTTATTCTTGTATTAAATTATTCGTCCATTCCATGATTCTGTGCTTATTTGCTACTTGCCTTAACTGTTTTACCTGCACACCTTACTTGTCACATGCTTTACTTGTCCTATGATTTTTGTAATATTTGTTGCATCCTTCGATTATTACGTAGTCCTTTATTGCCTTGCACTCATACTCTTTGATGTAAACATTTTTGTAAATTGAGTTATTGCATTGTTTATGTTATCTGAAATTGATTGGGGATCGGGTTGCACGCTGCAACGGAAATTGAAAGATGATGAATTGAAACGGTGGAATAAAGGAGGATACTTGATGGTGATAAATGATGATATGGTGAGATCGGGTTGCGGGCCGCAACAAATTTTATACGGATACTTGATGTTGATAAATTGTGATATGGTAGGATCGGGTTGCGCACCGTATTGGATTGTATTCGTGGTAATTGATATTGATAAAGAATGATATGGTGGGATTGGGTTGCGCGCCATAACGCATTATGTGTGTTGTACTTATTGTTTTTCTTGTGTTGGTTTCAACATTTTTACGTGAGATCATGAGACTTGTTATTCTGGACTTTCTGATAGTGAGATTCGAGTTTATTTTCACAAATTAATTACTTTACTTCCATTTCCTACTTTTTCTATCATGTTATTATTATTATTACTGCGTACAAGTTATTATAAGTGGCCCGTTTTAGCTTCGTCGCTACTTCGTCGAGGGTAGGCTCGGCACTTATAGGGTACATGGGCTCAGTCGTACTCATACTACACTCTGCACTTCTAGTGCAGATACAGGGGTTGGTCCTAACGGCGTTCAGTAGCTTTGCTTGGATTCAGTTGCTGATGGAGACTTGAGGTACAGCTGCACGACGTCCGCAGCCTGAAGTCCTCTTCCCTCCTATTTTTACTATTTTTCTGAGTTTCAAAATAGTGTGTTTTATTCAGACCATGTTTGTAACACTCTGGATGTTCATGTACTCCTGACACCAGCTTCTCGGTTATATTTAGACTTCGCTATTCAGTATTATTTTTCTATACTTCAGACTTACATCGCTTTTCATTATTATTATCTTATTATAAATTGTTAAAATTAATTAATTTTCTGTTTCGTGTCGACTTGCCTAGCAAGTAGATGATAGGTGCTATCATGACCCCTAAAATAGGATTCGGGATCGTGACAATCGTGGGCCAAAGATTTATTCTCGATAATGCTGCCAGTATAAATTCTTTTTGATTACAAAAATTTTCAGCAAAAGAAAATTATCTAAATAGCTTTAACATTAATCCTTCTGGCAGCAAATAAAGGAGGACAAGGCCTCCATTCCTCAAAATTTGCCCGCCGCAAATCCACTGCTTCAAAGGTTATTTCTAACCTCTATATTCATAGTTTAAACTAAAGAAGTAGTGAACCTAACTTTATAAGATAATAAAGACATACTTGCAATACCTCAATATAAACGAATCTTTAATATATACACCACCGAAAAACGTAACCTAATAAACAGGCATTATATTAGTTTATTTGTTTGACAAATCATAATGTGTCTTTAATAAATGACAACCAAATCCTTTTCTGGCGGTGGTATCAACAAGCAATTCGTGTCATAAAATCATCATCTTCCGTTTTTTTAATTGCAAGAGAATGCACTAAAAAATAATGAATTAATAAATTAAGAGGCAAGCTTTCTGGTTCCTTGCTCTAGGAGATGGTAAATCTCTTTTTTGAAAATCCACAGGCCACAAAAGTGGCAATAATCAAACCCAGATTCTTTATTATTATTATTATCTAAAGGAGAAGGAAAAGCAATTGAACCTAAAATACCCAATTCAAAATATTTCTGTATGTCGCACAAGCAGTGTCTGGAACATTGCACTTCCCTTTCCTTAGCTTTTATTTAAAAGATACTCCATAATCAATGAGAAAACAGTCTCTCTATCCTCACAAGGTAGGAATAAGGTCTGCGTACATACTATCCTCTCAAATCTCACGATGTGAAATAATACTGGGTATATTATTATTGTACTCCATAATCAAGGTATACAAATAAAGGAGGTCAAACCTCCATTATGTAAAAAACCATATTAACACAAGCAGTTTTACAGCTCAAAAATTTCAACCGCTTTCGGACGTGATAATTTTTTTAAAAAAATCTTTTGTTTTGTCTTGACAAAAATAATCTTAATGATTCAATATGATATAGGCTCTGATATCAATTGTTGGAATCAAAATACTTTAAAGATGAATAACGTCATCTTTTTCTCAAGAATTATCATGTCAAATCATCGAAAATGAATATAAAATGCGAAAGCTTATCTAAATCCATGAGAGATAATAAAATCCTTCATCTTGAAAGCTATTGGTCTTCAAAACCAAGAAGTGGGTGGTTCTCAACTTTTCCAATGACAAAATATCATGAAAAAGAAAACCTACATCTGATTTGGGGATCACAACCCATTTATAATTGCACATATTTATGTAATTCTAATTTAGCCCATCAATAATTTAAAAGTTGCATAGAGTATCTACATATAAGACCTCATACTTTATGATGAGTTTTATAGACCCATTTAACTTTAAATCTTACACTACTAGAAATCCGAAAAAAAGCGACCACAAAAAGCGACCAAAGTGGCCAAAAGCGACCAAACAGGCCTGGTCCATATTAAACTGGTCCCTTTACCTTAAGGACCATAGTTGGTCGCCAATTAGCGACCAACTTTGGTCTCTAAGGTAAAAGGACCAAATATTCCGGGTAGAGCAAATAGAGACCAACTTTGGTCGCTAAATTGGCGATTAGCGACCAAAGTTGGTCTCTACATATAAATGATGGTTTTTATTTATTTATTCTAATCTGGAACATGGCGACCAACTTTGGTCGCTATATAATTAATTTTATGATTTTTTTTTTTATTGAGCGACCAATCTTGGTCGCTATCTTGAAGAACGTATCTTCTTCTTTTTTTATGATAAGCGACCAACGTTGGTCGCTATTGTTGCAGAGTTTAAAAATCTGGGTTAAATAGCGACCAACCTTGGTCGCTATATTGAAGAACAATTTTTTTGTTTTATGGTAAGCGACCAACGTTGGTCGCTATATTGGCAGAGTTTAAAAATCTAGGTCAAATAGCGACCAACGTTGCTCGCTATTTCCCAGAAAATTATTTATTTCTCAGTGAAAAGTGACCAACTAGAGACCAACGTTGGTCGCTTTTCTTGGTTCATTTTTTCCAGAAACTGCCTGTTTTGGCAGCTACACCACCTGCCAGCTTACCAAATTCCTAAACAGGTATTTTATGCCATAACGGACAACAACAACGACGACGACAACAACAACAACAACAACAAACCAAATTCGTTTATGGCATTTTATGCCATAAACAACAACAACAACGACAACAACAACAACAACAATAAACTAATAAACAACAACAACAACAACAACAATAAACATTGATAAACAACAACAATAACAATAAAAGTAACAAATTATAAAGTTCAATATAACTTATACATTAAGCTAACCAAAATAAGTTAAATGTTATTACAATTCAAGGATTATTTTGTACATCATTAGTGTCATCGTTCGATGAAGTTTCATCACGAAGACCGTATGGAGAAAGGTGTTGTTGTCTAGGACCGGAGGAATGATAACGGGGAGGACGGGAGGAACTAGCACGGGGAAGGCGAGCCTCTATCGATGACTCATGAGACCGGGGAATAGGAAAAGCGCCAGAAGCCAAGAGAGATTTGAGCTGCTCTTGTATGCCAATGTACTGAGCATCTCTAATCCGTTCTCTTTCCTTGGAGGCTTCTAGCTCGGCTGTGAGCTTTGCCACAGTCTCCCGCACAGAGCAGAGGCTCTCCTCATCAAGTTGCTCCGCTTGCGCGGAAGTGCCTATTCCTTGCATTCCACACTTATAAAATTTTTTAGTGGGAAGCCCGTATACCTTCCCCCATTTTGGATCGCCAGCAGCCTGCGCCCATAGTCTTCTAGCATCCTCGTCCGACAGTTGGATTGGGTCGCCCGACTCATTAGGTGGCTGGCTGCGTATGAATTCCTCTACCTCAGCTGTGAAGCGACCCTATAAGAAAAATTACATTGAATTAATATTTCAAAAGTTATATAAAAGTAAATCAAAATACTTAATGAAAATTAAAAACTTACATGTACAGTTGAGGCTCGGCCCTCGACCCACCTCTTTCTTCATCCGAATTTTTCTTCTTCTTGACAATATGAGTCTCCTTGAATAACTCATCTTGCCTCATCGGACGCCCCAACTTCTTCTCCTGAAAAATCATAAATTTTAGTTAAGAAACAGAGTAGATATACGTTGAAAATTAAAATTAAATTAAGCAATTACGTACCATTCTCCTCTTTATTGTCCCGAGGCTGATCGCACCTCCAGTGTGCAGGGAGCCTCCCTTCTCAGAAGCACGAGCTTTCTTTCCTTTCTCGCTCTTCTTTAAGAACTCTGCGGTTAGCCATTGCCTTTGCAAATCCTCCCATAGATGGTCAAGCAACCAGGAGGGCTTTTGGTTCAACTTTCTAGCTTTGGAAAAGCAATGTGACAACCGCTTGCGAGCCTTGAGATGGAAATTAGCAGCTATATCCGCGCTATAGCGGTGTTCCCATACACACTTGCTCTATATTTCAAAAGTTAAGTATTTAGATGGATATATCATAAATACAAATAATTGTACTTCTTAAAAGAACATTTATACCTTAAATTCATTGAAAATTTGCTCCTTGAGCGAGAATGGGAAATCACTCCAAGTCGCATAAGGGCCATCTAATAGCTTTCTGGTGGTTTGGGTGATTATCCTTGTAGTAATATTACTAGGGATGAACCTATAATTTAATAAACTAAACACATTAATATCTTAGTAAAACTGTACAAAACAATAAACGTAAAAATAACAAATAACTCTTACCCATCACCCTCAGGGACTATGATGATCCTGCCATATTGATCATGATGCACCTCCTCGTCATCATCACCATCACCATTCGAACCATGTATATCAGAGGCATGCGTGAAAGGTATAGGGGGGTCAGAGCTAGTGACTCGCAGGCAAAGGCCTGTAATAGATGGAGTCACAGATGAAGATGGCTGCGAGCCCTGTGACTGCGATATAGCTGTATGGGCCGCAGGGGGACGTGACCCTGATTGCTGTGACCCGAGTGACTGTGACCCTAGTGGCTGTGACAATGATGCCTGTGATCTATGTGGATGTGACATGGATCGATGGGGTCCATGCGATGCAGATGGCTGAGATCCATGTGGATGTGCGGCAGCTGGACTGTATGTCGGACGTACAGTCCTATGGCCCTGTGACGAAAGACCTGGTGTCTGCACGAACGTGTAGGGCTGGTGATGCTATGGCAGCGCAGAATAGCCCTGGGGTGGAGGAAAAGACGTAGGCATAGGAATCTCTGAAACGGCAGGACAAGATGGAGTATATTCTTCTACCCTCCTCTTTAGTTTCCTAGCCTTTTCTCGACCCCGAGAACTACTAGAATCATTGTTACCTCGACCCTTGCCTGTCATCTGCATAATATAATACATATTTAGATTAAAAGATATAAAGAAAGTAGCTATAAACGAGAGTTGTTAAAGAAACCAACTGTTTAAAGCTCATCGACGTATAGTTCCTCGTCCGAGAATTCTTCTTCCTCAGTAGTTTGAGCTTCATCAGTTGATACTTCTTCCTCGTTTTCTGTAATTCTTACTTTAGAAATATCAACTTCTTCCAATATGTGTTCGGGATGTTCCAAATCATTTTCTAAAACTTCGTCCACTATTTGGTCAACAGTAGAGATATCGTTTTGATATGCAACATCTAACACATTCTCGACTTCCACCCTACCCACAGGCTAGGTTTTTATTACAACCCACCAATCAGACTTATTCCGACGCAATGGATAAGGAGCATAATACACTTGCCTAACATTATGTGCAATTATGAAAGGATCATAGCGATCATACTCCCTCGTATGATTAACCTCAATTATGTTATACTGATTGTGGACTCTTGTACCTCTTGTTGGGTGTGGGTCAAACCACTTGCATCTAAAGAGTATCAATTTCTTATATGGCCAACCTGTATATTGTAGTTCTATTATTTCTTTGGTTACACCATAATAATCAATATCTCCATCTTGGTTACCATCACCACCTTGAACCCACACCCCACTATTGTTGCTATTTTTATTTTTAGAGCAACACTCGGTATGGAACTTATATCCATTCCCAGCAGTCATCCACCTAAACAACATTCCATACGCAGGAAAATCGTTAATTGTCCACATTAAATTAGCACGCAAATTGAAATTCTGTTTGGTTGATATGTCATATGTTTCAATACCATCGTACCACAATTGTTTTAGCTCATCAATCAAAGGTTGCAAATATACATCATTAAGCTTTTTGGATTACATGGACCAGGGATAATACAGTTCAAGAATATATATGGACTAGTCATGCACAACTCTGGTGGTAGATTATAAGGTGTAAGAAAGACAGGCCAACATGAATAAGGTGTCGCAAATACAGAAAAAGGTGTGAAGCCATCCGCACACAGACCTAATCGAATGTTCCTTGGTTCACTAGCAAAATCTGGATATGTCCTATCAAAGTGCTTCCAAGCTTCTCCATCTGAAGGATGACACATAAAACCGGGTGGTCTTCTATTTTCAAAGTGCCATCTCATATGAGAAGCAGAACTCATCGACGCATATAACCTCTTTAACCTAGGTATAAGAGATAAATAATGCATCGACTTGATAGCGACCATCTTCCCGCTGGAAAGCCTCTTGAAACGAGGCTATTCACAAAATCTACAACTGTCCAAACCTGCATCATCTTTATAATATAACATGCAACCATTTTCACAACAATCAATTCTCATTGACGAAAGTCCTAACTTAGAAGCTAATCTCTTTGCCTTATAGAAATCAACAGGTAATTCGACATCACGGTCAACTAGTTCACGCATAAGGTTAATGAGAGAGTCCATGGCTCCTTGAGAAATATTCCAATCAGATTTCATACTTAGTAATCTAACTGGAACAGACAACTCAGAGTGCGGACTTCCGTTACGTAGTGGACTACTAGCTTCCTCTAATTGTTCATAAAAATATTTTGCCTCATCATTAGGAGTTTGTTCAATATTTTCATTGGAATCACCCCCGAAGTGCATCCCAAAAGCATCCGCAACCATATGATGAATTCCAGAATCACTATTTGTATTCTCCACCGACCTACTACTTTCACCCACAACCATGTATTGAAATATTCCATGGCTACCATCGATCTCTCCATGACTAGTCCACACAAAGTAATTTTCTATAAACCCCCTTCTATAAAGATGATGCTTAACTTCATCCGGTTTTTTAAACTTCATACAGTCGCACCTAACACAAGGGCACCTAATTACTCCTTCAATTAGGTATGGTGGAAGTGACATTGCATGTCTAATAAAGTCCTCCACCCCTTCTACAAAATCCTCCCTCAATCCCCGTCGATTAGGATAATTCCTATTGTACGTCCAAGTACGATGTTCCATCTATACAAATAAAACAAGAGGAAATTAATTTAGTTAATTCATATCCTAATCTTTTTCTAGTTAATTAATTTCATATCCTAAAAGTTCAATTTATAAACTAAAATTCCAATTCATATCCTAAAATTTTAATTTACAAACTAAAAGTTCAATTCATAAACTAAAAGTTCAATTCATATCCTAAAAGTTCAATTCATACACTGAAATTTTAATTCATATCCAAAAGGTTCAATTCATAAACTAAAAGTCCAATTCGTATCCTAAAAGTTCAATTCATATCCAATTCATAAAATCTCAAGACAATACAAGTATAATTCAAATCTAACTAAACTAAATTCAACACTAATTAAACTAATTAGTTAATAAAATTAACTAACAAAACTAATTTGAATAAGACCTAAACCTTAATCCTCAATAAAATACATTGTTCAAAGAATTAAAATACTAATTGAAACAATAAACTACAATACATCAAATATTGTAACACACACACTAAAAATAACAAAGATTGAAGGTTATAATTCTAACCTTGATTTTTTATAGGTGGAGAAGGAGAGAGATAGGCGTGGCAGCGGGCGGCGATGAGCAGCAGTGGCGGCGACGGGCAGAGGCAACGGCGACGGCGACGAGCAGCAGTGGCGGCGTGGTGGCGCAGGGTGGGGGAAAGGGATTAGGGTTAGTGAAATAAGAGAGTTGGAAAATTTTGGCGAAATAAGGAAAAACCCCGGTTTTATTTCTGTAAATTACAAAAAGCAACCAACAATAGCGACCAACATTGGTCGCTTCCCTAAAAAATTTAAAATTGAAAATAACGACCAACGTTGGTCGCTATTTTGTACTGCGATGGGTTATGTGATCGCATAACCACTATGCGAACTGCATAACCATCGCATAATTGACTTGCACACACACAAAACAAAATAACAAAATGCGATCGCAAACTCCACCGCAAAGTGGCAAACGCGATCGCAAAACAACCGCAGATAGCAAGCTTTTAACTAGGTGGTCTGTTTCGGTTTGCGGTGACTATGCGGTCCGCATATCAGTTATGCGATCGCAAATGTCACCGCATTTCGTCATCGTCTTCATCCTGAAGAAGGGTTTAGTTATGCGGCCAAGAATGCTGATCGCATATTGATTTTGCGGGCCGCAAATGCCTTTTCGATTCGTTCCTTTTTTCTTTTTCTTTTTCTCTGTTCGTTTTTTCTTTGACATTGGTCACAAGCCTTGACCATTTTATTGGCATCATGATAGATTGAAGGCCAATAGTACCCACATTCAAGAACCTTAGCCGCCGTTCGGTTCCTCCATAATGACCCCCAATCGGTGAGTCGTGACATACTTTTAGATATATATAGTCGAGACGTTTTAATTTATTGTTAATATATATACATGCATATGAGTAGGTTATAAGTCGATAAATCACTTTACAAGTGTATCAATACCGAAAAAAATCCGTCCCTGTGTTTCGAGCGCTTCATGTTCTTATATATATATATATATATATATAGTGTATTATATAATACACTATACTATACACTTAGTATATATATACTATACTATACTATGCACTAAGTATTAGTACATTAGCTAATACACACACACACATACATACATATATATATATATATATTAATTGATATAAGTCGAGACGTTTTAATTTATTGTTAATATATATACATATGAGTAGGTTATAAGTCGATGAATCAATTTATAAGTGTATTAATACCTAAAAGAACCCGTCCCTGTGTTTCGAGCGCTTCATGTTCTTATATATATATATATATTAATTGATATAAGTCTAGACGTTTTAATTTATTGTTAATATATATACATGCATATGAGTAGGTTATAAGTCGATGAATCAATTTACAAGTGTATCAATACCTAAAAGAACCCGTCCCTGTGTTCCGAGCGCTTTATGTTCTTATATATATATATATATATGGATACGTACGCACGCTTCGTAGTACTACTTAACTGCATATATAGCATGTTAGAGTATATTTTAGTCTATTCATCCCTTGTATTACAAAAGTGTTAACGGCTTACATTTATATTATTTCGATAGTAAATACAAAAGTGAGTTTAATTTTGACCAAATGTTGACCTGAAAGCGACCAACTTTGGTCGCCAAATATATATTATTTAAAATTAGCGACCAACTTTGGTCGCCAAATATATATTATTTAAAATTAGCGACCAACGTTGGTCGCCAACTATAAATCGGATTTATTTATATTTTCCCAGGTTGGCGACCAAGTTTGGTCGCTAATGTGGGACCAACTGTTACTCCTTATTAAGCGAGCAACGTTGGTTGCTAATCTGGGAATTTCTTTGACCAAGTCTGACCAGTCCGGTCAACAGTTTGACGAAATTAGCGACCAAATAGCTACCAACGTTGGTCGCTAATATATTTAAAATTATTATTTTATTATTTTCACCAGTTTGGCGACCAACGTTGGTCGCTTTTTTGGACAGACCAACGTTGGTCACTAAATTTTGATTGCTTTTTACCAGATTTCGAGTAGTGTTAGCATATCACTTTTAATTTGAATCTAACATTTAACCGATAACAACCAACATAAAATTGTTCCTAATACGAAAGATATGTGCTAAGTCCATAAACACTAACAATACAATGCTCAACTCTTGGATCAAACAGTCAGCTTGCAATACAGAAAAATATCTCGAGAATGTTAGTTAACTGTCGTACCGCAACTAATTGCTGCCACAAAAGAAAAGACAACAAGAGAATGCCCTCTATGAAGAGTATATACCATCCAGAGCTCAAGGTTGCATTCTTCACAAAAAAAGGATGGTACAAGTCTCGCAATCTAGAGATTGTAAGTGATTTATCATGAACTCATACAAAAGAAAGTTCATTTCATAGCTTTATAAGTTAAGATCATTAGAGCTTCCACATGAAGATTGCAATCGTGTAATGACTTCAATTGTATAGAAAATATACGTAATAGGAGTTGCTAACTTGCCATGACAATATTTCCCCCAAATGTAGATATATCTCTAAAGAGATTTGTCTAGTCTCTTAGAAGCGGCTATAACAATTCTTCAGAAGAGATACTTTGTATCTAAACAACTTTCCTATCAACAAAGGTCGGGGATTTCATGGAGACCGTTATGTGTTGTATGGATTTGGTTTGAAGGTATACTTGTGAATCAGTTATGACTTGCAGAGGTTTAGATCGAGGATGACTTGAGTAAGGGAATTTTTGGATATGGGTTGTACTAAACTTTATGGGTATATGAAAATCACAGGATAATTTGAGTTGTTATTCGTGACGGATGTAGTGTGCATGGAGTAGGGATTCACCCGGTTGCTTAGAGGTGTGGTTTACTTCTTAGGTTGTTGGTGCGCTAATGGGGCACCGGTCGTTTGGCCCGTTGGGTGGTGCAATTGGGATTTGAGTAGAGTAGATGACTCTCGAGAAAGTTTTAATGGATTCAAGATTTTTATGTGGCAATTGGGAATTTTCAGAATTTGTACTGAGATTTAAGTTGGATGGTGTTGAGGCTTGTGGTATTTCTATATCATTATGGATTCTACATTTCGGTGTTAGAAAGGTGAAGGAAATGGCTTTAGATTCACAGAAGGTCGTTTCAGAGTGGGTGTCTCGGTGGTGGTACTCTTGAGGTGCTAAAGAGAGAATACAACGGCTTATGCTAGGATCACGTGGGGTGAGTTTTGGTTAAGGATCGTGGTGTTCTGCCAAGGGAAGTATCAATTTGAGGGTAATTTGGAAAGAACTCAAAGAAATAGTACAGCTTAGTAGTAGGTTGGATCAGCAAGGTAATAGATATGATCAGTTCTTTGGGTACTTATGATGTGGTAAGCCTCTACAGGTATTTCCTGGCAATGCTCTCGAGTTTTGGCAACCTGCGTGGCTTGGTGGAGTTAGAGAGATTCAGTTTTGATGGTTTGGTTAAGTACAATTGGATTTCCAAGTGTTCTCAATGGTTTCTACCAACAGATCAATATTCATTTCTCAAGAGATCTATTTATCGATAGAAAAATATAGATCTCTATATGGATCTATCTCCACATCTAAATATGGAAGAACCGACACAACAAGGCCATAACCAATGGAAGGTTCTCACCCTGTCCCCGACATTGTTCTCCAACGATGTCCCCTGGACGAAAGGAGCCACTATTCTCTTTCTTTCTTTGATCGTTTTGGAAGATGCCTCTGGAAATCGTTTTTCTCGGTAAGGATAGGTACGAAGTCACTCGACTGAAAGGAGAGGGAACAACCATAAAGTTACACCCCAAACTATACGGAGCCCTTCCGAATGACCTAGAATATAGTCTACTAGACTAGCCAAGAAAGAGTCTAGTAGACTATATTCGCCCATGGAGGTGAGTGTTTTGGAGGAAGCTGTGAAGCTTCTAACTCTAATTACCAACTCGGGACTATATTAGTAAAAAGCGGCATTATCCCTTTACTCAACACTTTGTATAATCCGATGTCTTTTCTTCAAATGGCTGAACTCTCAAAAATAATGCAATACTTAGGGGTGACAGTAGTGGAAGTAGCTAGTATGAAATTTCTTGGGACAAGGCAATCGAAGTACCCGCCACCCTGCAGATCTCAGTCTAGCGATGGCATCTGGAACCACACTGCTGCCACTGCCCTTCGGGTATGTCTCCTATGCTTATCACTCACCTATGCTTTTGCAGCATGCCCCCTTCGGGCAATACTACCTTTTTCTTTATTCGGATTCTGCTTGAAACTAGTCCCGTCTTTGCAGCTTTTCTAAGAAGTCAGTTCCTATCAATAGAAAGATCTCTTTCTTCTAGTTGTGGAGCCTCGCTTTCCATGCTGCTCCCCGTGCCAGTGTGTTGGTGTCGATGATGGTTTAAAACCTCTTTCCTTCAACATCGAAAAGCTAGTTTTATTTGACAATTAGCTGGAAGTCTAGTATGCCTATTCAACATAAACTAAGGCGCTGGGTAGATCGTAGATTGCCGGGTATGAATTCAATTCTATAGAAAGTCTATGCGTTGATAGATATAATTCCCCTTTTTATCAAAATCCCCCTACCGGCCTAAAAGAAAGAATGGTTTTGGTTCCCTCTTGCAAATACTTTCCCTGGCCTTCGATCTCTGTGGTCTTGTGTAAAGCCTTTCTGCCTATTTTTTATTTTTTTATCTTTATTCAAAGTACCAAAGCACCTCGATTCAATACCCGGGAGTAGAAGAGAGAACTCCTCTTTCTCATAAGTAGTGTCTCTCCTTCTCTACTACCATAGCTATCGGAAATAGCGAATTTGACTTCTTTTCCACGAGAGAACGGTTCGAGGTGCATATTTCCTGCTGGCGTGAGGAGCATGTTGCGTGTTGTGACTTTTTCCTAGATGAGATCAAACAGAAGGTTCCTGGCTTATTGAGTATGTAATTTGCTTGTAACTCAGAGTTGATTATGAGATTCTCGTACTTTTCATATTCATGATAGATGCGGTATGTTCTGTGGAAATAAGATTTGCATCTGCAAGGTCACGGTTTAGTTTTAAAAGGAATGGGAATGAATTCTTAGACAACATGGGCGGTTTCCGATGACTAGATGAATGATATTACCACTTGGTATTGCCTGAGGAGAGCGTACATTTCAGGGGGTACAGTGAGTGTTGACGTACGGATGCTTCATTGGTATTGCGGTACTCACCTCGTTGATCGGCTGCTAATATTCAGATTTTGTTATGTGGCACAAAAGAATTCTAGAAGTATTCCTCGTGGGATGATCGTGTATGAGGGATGTGTTAGACATTCGGGCGGTGGAGTTGGGATCAGATATGGTGATTTGTGTGTTCTATGTATTTGGAGACCGGGAATTCTCAGAAGCAGATTGTTTCGTGGTTGTGGGCTGAGAGGGTGTGGCTAAAGCTAGCCAGATGATGGTATGTGTCATGGTTAAGTCATGGTGAACCTTCGGAGGGTATTTATCTATTTGTAGATGACCAGAATTGATTTGGGGCCCAATTGGTAGATCAATAAGGATGTGTATTCTACACCAGGTCGGATTGGTTGACTCCGTACTGCTATTGTTAATGGATGTGCCTTTCGGTGGAGTTAAGCTTATTAGTGTTCTGATATGATCTATGTGCTACTCCTCTATGCAACGAGGGGTTCTGATTCGTTGGTTATATGCACACATAGTGCGGTTCTATTTGGGCCTTATGGCGGAGTTTGAGCGAGATGGGTATTAGGGTATTGAATGATCGAATGTGCATTGGTTATGTTCTTTTCGAATTGTGGTAATGTGTTACTTGTCTATTCGTGATTATGGTCATGCACTTTGGTTACTTGATGTCGAATTGCGCGTGGTTAGTGATTTTGAGCATGGTGGCTGAAGTATTTCATATGGACCAGTGTTTGGATGGTGTCACGTATTGCAGCGGGGTTATGTGATCCTTCGTGTTAGATTTGTGTGTCTTGGTTCTACTAGGTATAATGGGTCCGTAGCATTTCGATTGTGGTGGTACTTTTTGAACTTGTGGGATAGTTCTCTCATTGGAGTCATTTTCTATAGTTGATTACATTTGAATTGTTACATATTGGTGCACGGATTGCACGGTTTGTGGCTTTGGGTAGTATTGGTGTGGCATGTCTGTAGGGTAGCTGTTATTTTCCAATATGAGGTCGTCAGATCTAGGATGGGTGCTATCCAATTTGATTGCAGCAGGAATGGAGTATAGTATCGAAAATGGTTTAGAAATTGGCTATAGTTATTGTCGAAGGAGGGAGAGTTCCATGACTTGTTGGTCTGATAAGTGGTTACGAGTTTCTGCGTGTTTCTTTTATCATCGGCAGTGTACTAAGATTTTGAACAAGGTTTTATTTGATACGAGGTTTATTACCTCGTATTTGAACAATGTATGCTTCGAGCAATTATAATGGTCGAAATTATTGCCATGAGTATTTGAATTATGTGGCATATTATGTGATTGCATCTTGGGTTATGGTTATGGCTTGATATAGCCTGTTCAGACTTATACAGTGTAGGTGTGAGATTCGGGTCTTATAAGAAATTTTGGATGTTGGAAATTGGATTCCATGATTTTCGAGCTAAGGTTGAAGTAATGACCTTCAGTATGTTGTTGTTGTTGGGCTTATATGGAATAGGGTGACGTGTGATCACCCCCGGGTATGTGCATGGTAAGGTTACACGGGGGTTTGGCAACTTTGGAACAACTTTGGGCACATTCGAGGATGAACATATGTTTGAGTGGGGGACGATGTAACGAACCAACTGGTCATTTTGAGCATTTGCACTTTGCTCGGTAGTTACGGGCATGAGTAGCTCCGTATGATGTATTATGACTTATGTGAATCGTCGGTTTTGGTTTTCAGGTTATTCGGAATCGATTTGGAAGAATGAATTTCATCGTTGAATCTTTAAGTTGGAAGAGTTGATCAAGTTTTACTATTTTGTATTTGACCTCATATTGGAGTTGTGACGGTTCCGTTAGTTCCGGATGGTGATTTTGGACCCGAGCGTATGCCCGGATTTGCATTTGGATGTTCCTAGAAGGATTCGGCACTAATCCGCGAAAGTTGAAAATTTGAAGGTTTGAAAAGTTCATAAGTTTGATTGGAAGTTGACCTTGATGACATCGGATTCGGATTGTGGTTCCGGGAATTAGAATAGCTTCGTTATGTCATTTGGGACTTGTGTGCAAAATTTGGGTTCATTCCGCATTGATTTGCTATGTTTCGGCACGAGTTATGGAAGTTGAAAAGTTCAAAGTTCATTAAGTGCGATTTGAGGTGGGATTCGTTGTTTCGATGTTGTTATGCGTGATTTGAGGCCTCGAGTAGGTCCGTATTATGTTATGGGACTTGTTGGTATATTTGGACGGGGTTCCGAGTGGCTCGGGTGAGTTACAGACGTGGTTTGAATCATTTTTATCTTTTGTTGCATTGCTAAAGATTTCTGGTGCTGGTGTAGCCGCATCTGCGGAGTCTTGATCGCGAAAGAGACTTCGCAGATGTGGGTTGTTCATCGCAAAAGCGGGAGAAGGTTGGGTGCAGAGTCTTCGCATATGCGGAAGATTTGGGCGCCTCTGCGGCTTCGCAGAAGCAGTGAACTTGGACGCAGAAGCGAGATGGAGCGCAGAAGCGCGTTTGGCTTCACACCTGCGATTGTGTAGAAGCGGAACAGTGTCCACAAGTGCGAGTGGCCGACCGATTAGTGGATTCCGCAGAAGCGAGGCTTTGGGTCGCAAAAGCGATGCCACAGAAGCAGCTATTGTTTCGCAAATACGAAAATGCCTGGGCAGACTCTATTTAATTTGAGGTTTTGGTTCTTTCATCACATTTTGAGATATGGGACTCGGATTGAGACGACTTTTAAAGTAATTTTCATCACAAGGATTGGGGTAAGTGTTCTACACTTGGTTTTGATTTTATTTCATGAATCTATCTTCATTTTTTGTAATTGGTTGATGAATTTTAAAGAGAAATTGGGGGTTTTAGCCTAAAGTTTCATAGAGTGAATTTTGAGTGTTGAACATCGATTCGGAGTCGGATTTGAGTGAAAATAGTATGGTGGGACTCTTAATTGAATGAGTTGTCGGATTTTGTGAGTTTCATCGGGTTCCAAGGCGCATACCTGGGTTGGCCTTTTGGGTCGATTTCGGGTTTTGATTGAGATCCGACCTTTATCATTTAGAACTGCTTCCTTGGACTTTATTTGACGTATTTGAGTTGCTTTTGGCTAGTTTCGAGCTGTTCGGAGGTTGGTACCCGCGGGATGGCATTTTTAGAGCATCGCTTGGCCTGCTCGGTATTTGATTTGGCTTGTTCGAGGTAAGTAACATTTTTAAACTTGGTACTGATGGTATGAAACCCCGAATTACGTGTTATGTGTTTGGTGTTGAGGTGACGCACATGCTAGGTGACCGGCATGTGGGTGTGCACCGTGTTAATTGTGACTCTGCTATTTTTGTGGTACTGTGTAGTTACCTGATCTTACCTGTAACCATGAAATTTCTAAGTACTTGAGCTGTTGAGCTGTGATCCATGTTAGAAACCATGTCTAAGCTACATGCTTGGTCTGTTGAGACCCACCGAGGTCATTTACACTGTTGAGTTATCTGCTTACATTGCATTTACATACTTAGTCATGCTCATTCATATGGATATCATATCTCGTTATCTGTTACCATTTATTGACACATCACATCATTATTTTGGGCTGATTTTTCATGACATTGAGAGCCCAAGAGATTGGAGAGGCTGGTGACTTAGTTAGGGCCTAAGAGCCGAGATGTGAGTGATATATCTATATATGTGGAACGGGTTGCACGCCACAATGAGCCTTATGGATGTATATTATGGGATCGGGCTGCACGCTGCAGCATGTTGTATTGATTTATGCCTGGATCTGGCTTATTATGGCGCTTGGGCTGAAGGAGCCCCTTCGGAGTTTGCACACACCCCCAATGACCGCAGTTGATTTATATTGAGGGATGGATCTTCCCTGGATATGAATCTTGTCCGAATCTTTTATACCTGGGGATGGATCTTCCCCACGGGCTGGATCGGCCCTACCCAGTACTGAGTGACTGATGGTCAGTTGATGTATATATTTCGGGATGGATCTTCCCTGGGATGGATTAGCCATATAAAGTATTGAGTGATTGAGCATGACGAGTGAAAAGTGTGAGACAGTGAGATTGAGTACTCTGAGAGTGTGAGTACACGAGTTCATCTCTGAGATACATTGCATTTGACATGCACACTTGACATACAGGCATAGAGATGTATTTTTTTTCTCATGTTATACGACATTGCGTCATTCATGATTTCACCTGCATAGTGACATGTAGGCATAGAGATGTACTTTCCTCATGCTATATGAAAAATGAAACATCTTAAGTATTGTTGAAAAGTTTTGGGAAAAATCACAGTTTTACGAACCTACTCATATTTTAGTGATTTCGGCAAAGGAATTGAGTTTTACTATATACTTGAAAAGAAGCATTTATTTTCGAAATTTTATACGAGTTGAGCATTTATTTATTGAGTTATTTCTTGCACCATCTTTACTATCTTGTTATGAACTGTAGCTGGTTATTGGAGTTGGACTCTGACTATTGTCCCAGCTCGTCACTACTTTCAACCCAAGGTTAGGTTTGTTACTTATTGAGTACATGGGGTCGGTTATACTCATACTACACTTCTGCACCTTGCGTGCAGATGTTGGATGTTGATATCATTGTGATCGACGGGAGCTGGAATTCGAAAACGTACATGCGTTATGGTTGTAGCTGCTTCTTGTTCATGGCAGCCTTAGATTATAAAAATCTATTTATGTACATTTCAGACAGATGATGTATTCATTTCATACCATCTTTGTAAATTCTAATCGTAAAAGTTCATGGTTTGTACTACCAGTCCTTGGGAAATTATTGTATAAAAGCAGTTTTATTCAGATTTCTTTCACTTAATTGTCTTATTAAATTTCATTGGAATCCGATAGTTGATAATTAGCTTACCTTGGTAAGTTAATGCGAAAGCAGGCCAAGCTCTGTAAGAGCCCAACGGGGCTCCTATTACAAAATGAACTCTACCTCGAGGAAGCCGACGACGAGAATTTTGAATCGTCAGAAAAGAGTAGTAGGCATACTTTCACAATAGCCTTGTCCACAAGCAAAGCAATGTTCGGCAGCGGAAAATCATCTCTGGGAACATGCTTTATTGAGATTTCAAAAATAGATGCATATGCGAACACGTCCATCCCTCTTGGGGTTGGGTTAGGTGCCATCACGACTAGTTGGATTTTGGGCCGTGACAAGGTATCAAGCTGCTTAGCCATACTATGAAAGTCTGGGAGAGAATGGTAGAACAAAGAGTGAGGAGGAGTGTGTCTATTTTCGAGAACCAGTTTGGGTTTATGCCAGGGCGTTCGACTGCAGAAGTCATCCACCTTGTTAGGAGATTAATGGAGCAGTATAAAGAGAGAAAGAATGACTTGCATATGGTGTTCATCGGCTTAGAAAAAGCATATGATAGAGTTCCAAGAGAGGTTTTGTGGAGATGTTTGGAGGCTAGAGGTGTACCTGTTGCCTGTGTTAGGTTGATTAAGGACATGTATGATGGAGTAAAGACCCGAGTGAGGACGGTGGTGGGGACTCGGACCATTTTTCGATTATGATGGGGTTGCATTAGGGGTCAGTACTCAGCCCTTTTTTGTTTGCTTTGGTGGTGGACGTATTGACGCGCCACATCCAAAGGGAAGTGTCGTGGTGCATGCTATTTGCAGATGATATTGTATTGATTGACGAGACGCGAGATGGTGTGAACCCGCAATTAGAGGTATGGAGGCAGACCCTGAAAGCTAAAGGTTTCAAGTTGAGCAGGACCAAGACAGAATACTTGGAGTGTAAGTTTAGTGGCGAGATTCAAGCAGGGGAAGGGGAGGTGAGGGTGGACTCGCAGGTTATCCCTGGGAGATGGAGTTTTAAATACCTTGGGTTTATTATTCAAGGGGATGGGGAGATTGATGAAGATGTCACACATCATATTGGGGCGGGATGGATGAAATGGAGACTTGCTTCCGGTATTTTGTGTGACACGAAGGTACCACCGAAACTTAAGGGTAAGTTCTAAATAGTGGTGGTTAGACCAATGATGTTGTATGGGGCTGAATGTTGACCAATCAAGATCGCTCATGCACAGAAGATAAAGGTAAAAGAGATGAGGAGTTGAGATGGATGTGCGGGCGCACCAGGTTAGATAGGATCAGAAATGAGATTATTCGCGACAAGGTGGGTGTGGCCCCTATTGAGGACAAGATGCGGGAAGCACGGCTTAGGTGGTTTGTTCATGTGAGGAGAAGGAGCACAGACGCCCCAGTGAGGAGGTGTGAGAGGTTGCCATTGGAGGGCCTACGGAGAGGTAGAGGTAAGCCAAAGAAGAGGTGGGGGGAGGTGATTAGGCAAGACATGGCGCAGCTTCAGCTGACCGAGGACATGACCCTTGATAGGAAGACATGGAGGTCGAGGATTAGGGTAGTAGAGTAGGTAGTCTAGAGTGTTCATAACAGTGGTATTGGCACGCAATCTCGCTTTCTGTTGGTAGTAGGTTTTTATGACTAACTGTTTTATTTTATTGTTGATCACCTTACCGTCTTGTCATTTTTATTCTGCTTTTATAAAGCTTTTTGCACTACTAAAAATCAGGGTTTTAGGGACCAAAAATTAGCGACCAACGTCGGTCTGTCAGAAAAAGCGACCAACATTGGTCGCCAAATTAGAAAAAAAAATGAAAAAAAAACTTAAAGCAATTAGCGACCAACGTTGGTCGCCAATTGGTCGCCAAATTCGTCAACATTTTGACCGGACTGGTCAGACCAATCTGGTTAAAGAAAATTCACAATTGGCAACCAACTTTGGTCGCTAAACTGGACCCACGTTTAATATTGGCGACCAAAGTTGGTCGCTTATAGAAGGAAAATTTTATGGGGAGATAAGCGACCAGAGTTGGTCGCTTATCTGGAATATTAAATTAAATCAGATTTTAATTTGGCGACCAACGTTGGTCGCTTATTGGAGGGAATTTTATGGGGATATTAGCGACCAAAGTCGGTCGCTTATGTGAAAAATTAAAATAAATCAGATTTTCTTTTGGGGACCAACGTTGGTCGCCAATATAAAAGTATATATATTAGCGACCAAAGTTGGTCGCTTTCTTGTTAACATTTTACCAAAATTAAACTCAATTTTATATTTACTGCATGTCTAAATAATATAAATGTAAGCCATTAACGCTTTTGTAATACAAGGGATTAATATGCAGTTAAGTGTATTACGGAGCGTGCGTGTAATATATTTAGTATATATATACTA